>JAGSMU010000190.1:0-68165 GCA_029286865.1 Teinopalpus imperialis
GGAGGCGGACATCGCCGCGTCGTCTCATCAGCTCCGTGCCGGCAGGATATCAACCTGTCGGGTGACATCGAACGATGACGACTTCGAGCCGGCATCGGAGCTAAGAAGGATTGAGGACAGCGTCGGCGTCATCTCCATGGTGGCGCAAGGTCTAAGAACCTGAAGGGCATCTGGGTGAAGGCGCTGAAGGAGGCTGCAGAGACGGTTAGTGAGACCACTAAGACTCTGCAGCGCCGCTGTGCCTCAGAGGAACGACGAAGCTGCAGGCGGACAACGCTCGCCTCAAGGCGAGGTCGGAATGAGGAAGGAGGTGGCATACCTGCGGATGCAGATGGAGACGCCAAAGCCAACACATCGAGGGAGCGGGGAAGGAGGGCGTGCGTTCGATCATTGACCGGTAGGGTCAATGATCAGCGCAAAGTTCGCGGCGCTGGAAGTCTCTGCCCGAGAAGCGCCTTCGCCCTCCACTGGCGGCGGATAGGAGACCGGAGGCAGTGCCCGGTCCACGTCCTGCCTGCACCTGCCCAGGCACCGGTTGTCGCAAAACCGCCTGTCAAGGCAGCTGAGTGTAAACCGGCTGTCGCTGCAGGTGCCGCTGGCTGCCGAAGCGGAACGGGCTCGGCAGGAGTCAGAAGACGGCAGCTGAGGCCATCCTCTGCCACCAGCACCACAGTCCACTGACGTACCGTGGACTACGGTGGTGAGGAAGAACCTGAAAAGCAAGGGGGGAAGGCGGTCAAGAGTGTTGGCAAACCCGCAAAGAAGGCGGTGAAAATTGCCACTCCGAGATCCTCTGCAGTGGTGGTGACCTGACCGGAGGCTTCGGCGGCAGGCGTCACCTACATCGAGTTATTACTGAGGCGAAGGCCAAGATCAACCTGGCCTCCTCGGTATAACCGAAATGTGCGTTTTATCTGCGCCACGGGGGCTCGAATGTTCGAAATCCCTGGCGCAGACAGCGACAAAAGGAGCGGACGCCCTCGCTAAAAACTGAGCAGAGGTGCCAGCGGCGGGCAAGCGGTGCGGGTATCCAGACCGGCGAAGACTGCTGAGATCAAGGTCTCGGTCTGGATGACTCTGCCACAGCAGAGAGTAGTGGCAGCTGTGACAAGGCTGGCTGTCCCAAAGGAAGCTGTGAAGTGCAGCGAGGATCCTGCGGTGTCCCGCAGGCCCCGGGATAGCCTGGGTCCGGTGCCCACGTGGCTGCCGCCAAAGGTGTGGCAGCCGACCTTGGGCGCCTTATATTTATCCTGGTGGCGTCCGCGGTCAAGCTGGTGGAGCCCTCACCTCTGAGGAGTGCTTCCGATGCCTTGCAGCGGGCCATGTGAGGAGCTCAGTGCGGCGCCGCGGTCGACCGGGGGGCTCTGCTTCCCGCTGTGGTCAACCTGGCCACAAAGCGGCTGGTGTTCCCGCTGCCCGCGTTGTGCTGTGTGCGTCGCCGCAGGCGGCTCCAGCGGACCACAGGATGGGAGGAAGGCCTGCTCTGCGCAGTCAAAGAGCGGGAAAGGTGGTCCGCCCGTGCCACCACGGCAACCTACCAGCCAATGATGGAGGAGGAACCGTCCCACGACCCGGGACCACTCCACAGCCGCCGCAGGGGATGAGAGAGCGTAGGCATGCTCGTTTGCCACGACTCGAAGTGATGGACTCGGGGGGTCTGTCGCTCGAATGAGTCAGCGAGGTGAGAGCGCGCCCGATGTTCCGCGCTCTCAAAACAGGGTCACATCTGCCGGGGCCACACACAACTGGCCGCCACCAGCTGTGCACGCGGAAGAATGCTCGCGTGTACCCGCATGCACAGCACTGGGTGAGCGATGGAACACCGTGGGGTTTTAGTCGGTGCAGGTCCGACGCCAGCCGCCCTCGTCCCGCGCAGGGGTGGGTATGCGTAGGCATTTCCCCACGAAAAAAAAAAAAAAAAAAAGGTTAGGTTAGGTTAGGTTAGGTTAGGTTAGGTTAGGTTAGGTTAGGTTAGGTTAGGTTAGGTTGGGTTAGGTTAGGTTAGGTTAGGTTAGGTTGGGGTGCCACGTCAGAAAACCTCCTCGAGTGCCTGGTCGTTGGGTACCCTTTGATACTATTGTATCCGGGGAAAACAGCAGGACAATGCACCCTGGGCACTGGTGATGACACGTTGTTGCCAGTGGCGGAGAAATGTTTCACGACAGGGGGATATAAGCTGCTCTGCGTGTCCCTCTGATAAGCGGAGGGCACAGTGGAGTGGCAGGGGTTGCATTTCCTTTTGATTTCCGTATCCGGAGGAAAGGCAACCGAACTATAGTGCGCATTGGACACTGGGCGATACGTCGTTCTCAGTGCCCAATGCGAGAATTGAAGGTTGCATTTCTCCTTGATCAAAGTAATATCGGGGAAAGGCAACAAAATGAGGTGCATTGGGAACTGGTGGCGATACGTCGTTGGCGGTGCCTAATGTGTTTACAATTAATGAGGGACAGGCTCGGTGTGCGCTTTTACTGCCACCGGGCACTCAACAAATCGAGCGTTGTGGGAGGTTGCATTTCTCCTTGATTTCTGTATCCGGGGAAAGGCAACAAATGATAGTGGGTATTAGGAACTGGTGACGATATATCGTTTCCAGTGCACAATGCTCCTGTAGTGGAGGACAGGCTCAATTGTGCACTCACACTGCCGCCGGGCATTCAACCGTTCAAAACTGGGGAGTTACGTCGGCTCTCCCAGCGCGCCGTAACCCGCTGTACTTTCGTCAAAGACTGGTGTTGACGATAATGGGGTGCATCGAAGTGCAGCGGAGCGGGCTTACCTTAATTGGCCGGCCGCGAGGAGTAAACCTCTATAAAATAATCAGACAGCGAAGTCTTGAGAAACCTGTGGGTACCAGGCGACCCCACAGTATGTATATGCCCTCGGAATGGCGTAACCCGGGGCCGACTTTATATTTCGTCCACAATCATTAGGAACAGTTATAGGTAATCTAAAAAACAAAAGCGTAGGGGTAGACGGTGACGACGACACGAGCGACTCTATGCTCAGCGTAGAGGGTCATTCGATGGGAAAAGGAGTGTAGCGGGAAAACGTCCTTCTAAGGACGCAGAAGTTGATGTTGGTCTACAGCCATGGGTCAGGAGGAAAGATCGGGCAGGGCATGGTTGCGACTGCCAGAGGGTCGAGGCGACCTCCAACAGCACAAGAATACATCGGCCTTGCACGGAGCTGGAAATGGCGTTAGTGGCCGCTAAAAACGGAGATGAGGGCAGAGGCGGAGGCGGTGGCATCGTCGTCTCTCGTCAGCTCCGGGCCGGCAGGATAACAACCCTGTCGGAGTCGTCGTCCAACATTGGCGACTTCGAGCCGGCATCAGGCTGCAAAGGATCGAGGACAGCGTCGGCGTCATCGCCATGGTGGCCCAAGGTCGAAACCTGAAGGGCATCTGGGTGAAGGCGCTGAAGGAGGCTACGAAGGGAGGCAATAAGCGAGACCGCTAAGACTCTGCAGCGTCGCTGTACCGGAAGAGACACGAAACTGCAGGCCGGACAACGCTCGCCTCCAAAGATTGAAGTGTCGCGGTTGAAGAGTGGCCTACCTGCGGATGCAGGTCGACCGACAAACACACAAGTCGAGGAGTAGGTAGAGAGGGCTGGCGCGTTCGATCATTGACCAGGTGGGGTCAATGATCAACGCCAGGTTCGCTGCGCTGGAAGACCGCCTCCTACCAGAAAAGCGTCTCCGCCCACCATTGGCGGCAGATAAGAGACCGGAAGCGGTGCCCGGTCACTCTGTCCAACCCTTCGCCCTCCAAGGCATCGGCTGTCGCAAGGCCGCCTGTTAAGGCGACTATCGTTAAACCGGCTGCCGCAGAATCTTCTAAGGCCCAAAAGCGCATCCCAGGGAGGGCGGAGTGAGCCCGCGGGGAGGTCCAAGGCGTCGGCGAGTCCCAAACTTCGCCACTGCAGGCGGCAGTCGCGGAGCTAACCATGAATTACGGTTGTGAAGGGACTCAAGAAGAAGGGTGGGAAGAGGCGGCAAAAGTCCCGGCGAACCCGCAACGAAGGAGGGCAGTCAGATCGCGACTCCGCGATCGTCCGCTGTGGTAACACTGGAGCCGGAGGCTGTGGCAGCGGAGCGTCACGTACACGTCACCAGTTATTACCGAGGCGAAGGCTAAAATTAATCTTGCCGCCCTCGGAATAACTGAGATGCGCTTCCGCATCTGCGCCACGAGCTCGTATGTTCCGAAATCCCAGGCGCAGAAAGCGGAGCAAAGGCGAACGCCCTAGCCAGAAATTGAGGGTGCTTTCACCGCAGCGGGCAAAGCGGTCCGGGTATCAAAGACAAGCGAAGACCGCCGAGATAAAGTGTCCGGTCTTGATGACTCGGTCTCTATGGAGGGAAGTGGTGGCGGCTGTTTCGTTGGCTGGCAGCTGTCCCAAAGGAGAGGATGTAAGTGCGGGTCCTGCGGTATCCCACCGGGCACCCAGAATAACCTGGGTCCACGGTGCCCCGTGGCTGCCGCCAAAGGTGGCCGCCGAGGGGACTTATGGTCTCGTGGTGGCGGCCGGTGAGCTCGTAGAGCCCTCACCTCTGAGGTGTTTCCGCTGCTTTGAGGCCGGGACACGTGAGGGCTCAGTGCGACGCACCGATCGACCGGGGAGTTGTGCTGTCGCTGTGGCCAACCTGGCCACAAGGCGGCACAGTGCTCCGCTTTACCCGCGTTGTGCCGTGTGCGTCGCTGCAAAGAAACCGGCGGACCATGGGAATGGGGGAAGGCCTGCAAGCGCCTTCAAAGGTCGCAAAGGCCGGTCCGCCCGCGTGCTACCTCGGCAACCGACCAGCCAGCCGATGGAGGAAGGGATCCCGACCCTGGGACCGCTCAGCAGCCGCCGCAGGGTAGGTGAAACGTAGGCGTACTCATTTTCCCCCTTACGACTCGAGCGATGGACACGGGGAGGTCTGTCGCTCCGCCTGAAATCAGCGGGTGAGAGCGCGCCTGGTGTTCCCGCGCGCTCTCAACACAAGGCAAATCTGCCGGGGCCGCACAACTGGCCGCCACCGCTGTGCGCATGAAGAATGCTCACAGCGTACCCGCATCTGCACAGTACTTGGGTGGAGCGAAGAACACCGTGGGGTTTTGAGGTCGGTGCGAGTCCGACACATAGCCGCCCTCGTCCCCGCGGGGGCAGGTAATGTAAATAGGCATTTCCCCACGAAAAAGGTTAGGTTGGGTTAGGTTGGGATTGGGTTAGGTTAGGTTAGGTTGGGTTAGGTTGGGATTGGGATTGGGTTAGGTTAGGTTAGGTTAGGTTGGGTTAGGTTAGGTTGGGTTAGGTTGAGTTAGGTTAGGTTAGGTTAGGTTGGGTTAGGTTAGGTTAGGTTAGGTTAGGTTAGGTTAGGTTAAGGTTAGGTTTTTTTTTTTTTATATGGTGACCCATTTCTGGGGGCCTCATGTATATTCCCCTGACATGTATCGTCAGGGACTTTTTCTATTAACTTTTATCATTTTATATATGTCAAACTTAATATTTACATATCAACTTTTAAAATAAACATTTCTTCTTTATGGCCTTTATAATTACAATTCTGCTTTCCTCGTCGCTATATCTATCATATAGTTAAGAAATATAAACTTATATTTTCTATTCTTCTATTTATTTATTATTATTTTTTTTTTTTTTTTTTTTTTTTTTTTCTTTTTTATTTTTTTTTTTTTTTTTTCTTATTATTATTATTATATATAAGTGTTTATGTATGTATAATAACTATTTTATTTATTTATTCTTATTTATTACTTTGCTGGCTATATATTTACAAAAACTAATAAACTTATCCTAGATTCCTTATTTCCTATGTTCGTGTATATTATCTTTGCTTATTTTTATTTCTAATTCTATCTCCATATCCATTCTCTCTCTGCTGTACATAGGACGCGATAAGGTGGATACACTTTCCACCTTATCATCGCGCCTGAGCATACGCAAGGCTCTCCTTGCATTTGAATTTATGCAAATACTCGGAAAACCCGCCGTGCCCTATGTCATCACCTGTCAGTACACCGGTGGAGTTCAATCTCTCTCACAATCCTATAATACGTTTGTTGCCTGCGGAAGGAAGATCTTTGTTGTTACAGGGCTGTTTGACTGTCTATTATCTTCGGTTTCCCATTCCTCAAGCGACTTCTGGATTTGTTGCTTGACGAATGAAACCGGAAGAGGTCATGGATTGGGCTTTGTTTTGGTCTTTAGTGCTACTTGCCCAGCCAGATTGTCAGCTCTTTCGTGCCTTCAATTCCACAGTGTGCTTTGATCGAGAACAAGATATATATTTGTTCTGGAGTTTAGCTTTGATATTTGCACGGTGGACGGCAAGTTGGTGTGTTGAGGCGTTGTTGATGACCGGTCAAAACTGATCTCGAGTCGCTGTATATGCCAAAACTCATTTCTTTACGTTCTAATATTGTCCGTGTGGCTGTCATATGGCTAGAAGTTCCGCTTGATATACCGTGCAGTGCCGGTGACAATTTCAATTTGACGGCTTTTATCTCTCCTTCGCTATTCCTTAAGGATGGCGCTGGCTTCGACTGCTTTCCATCAATTTTACTGCCATCCGTATATGCCGAATCGTTTGAGTATTTTTGGCAATCGACTTGATGTTGGTTTATCAAACTCATGAACCTCAAACTCATATGCTCAGCCGGATGGGGAGTTTTGTGTATGACACCGTTCTGCTTCTCATCCCCAGTTCTGCCCAGTGTACACCCTTCTTGACGTCATAGAGTTGCGCGCCTGTTCGGATGTCAGTGGAAGCAGCCCAGACGACCAGCAGTACCAGGGCTGCATTTAAAGAGAGACAGTTTATAGCGCGCTATTAATTTTTGTGCGAAACCCTCTGGACATTGTTCAGCTGCTTTTACCCTATTTTATAGTAGCCGATACTTACACTGGAGGCATAAAATACCGGCTCCACACGGTCGCCCGGTGTATATAAGTCGGATGACTTCCGGTGGAAGCCCCAGCTAATTCAGCTGCTCGAAAGCTGCTTATATATTGATAGCTTTCTTACCACCTCCACTACGTGTTTATTGAAGGTGGTTGCTATCGTCGGCAGGCCGGATTTTTGATGTCATCAGACATGCCAATGTCAATCCACTTATCTCAGTCTTGGAACATCCATGGTAAGCTTTCGGGTGACTACCATGGCGTGCTGGCGGTTAAAAGTTCGGCTTATTCTTGATGCCCCAATCCCGAACATAAGCGAGGGCAGCATTGGCCTGTCGTTCTATTTCCTGCGCGGGTTCCATCGAGAATGCGGGACAACGTCATCCGCAAACTAACGGCAATAGTCGCCACGACGTTCAAGTCCCTGTATTAGGGTCAGGAGCAGGTTCCATAAATGAAGCCGCCGATAGATCCTGCACACCGAAAGCCTTTCCGTGGCATTTTCGTATGCTAAATACTCATATCCTGACGGTGACTTTTCTGTTTGTGTAAGTAACTGTCAAAGTCCTCCTGATGTTAATTGGGCACTTTACCTGTGTAATCGGACTCTGATCATGAGCCTGCGTTGTCGGCTCCCTCTATGTCCAGGGATACCATTGCTGACAATCTTTTTCGCTTTAGATCTTTTTGGCGTATATGGTTCACTAGGCATAGAGGAGTCCTCAATGAGCTCTTTTGGGGCATGAATCATGTGGCGGGAACTGATCGCTGGTAGAGATAATGCCACTTCGAGCTGCTCACGATAAAGCTTTGCTCCGTATCGCTTACATCACTGGCAACAATCTATTGGCCTGTATGCTTTAGGGTTAGTGTAGTTCTCCTTCCCAGGCTTACGCAATGCCGCTTCGTCACTTACTCTTTCCAAAGGGTCGGGAAGTGCTCCATCTCTAGGCATTTGTTGACCAGTGATAGGAAAAACTCGGATCACAGGATATAGCGCTGACTGCAGATGTCGGCGGTAAAGCCATCAGCACCCAGGGCCTTCTTGGGGTTAAAGGATTCGGTCGCAATTCGGAGCTCCTCAAGTGAACCGTGGGTCCCTCTGCTCGTCGTGAGCCCAACCGTGACAAGCTCAGCCTGTTCTCTTGTCAGTCGATGGTCAGTGTATCCTCTTCCGCTAAATCGTCCGGGTAGAAAGCTTCTGTCAGTACTCTTGCGCTGATTCCGTAGGTCAAGAGTACTCCATCCTTCGGGGCAAATCCTCATGTCGTTTGGCGGTCCTACTCATCCTCTATATACCTTCCCATACTCCCTCTTATCCTGTTGCCACAGAACCCTTTCCAGCTTTCGTTTTGCGCGTTTTTAACCTCCTTCTCATATTTTTCTTTAATTTGCAGGTACTCATCGACGACTTTCGCTCCGGACCGGTGCTGCTGTAGTTCGACGCTTCTTGAGTGAGTTCTCTTTCTTCATCAGTAGAGCTCCTGGTATCCACGGCAGAGTGAAGTTTTGATTTGGTTTTACTTTTTCGGTAGGGTATCCTCACATACCTTTTGATAATACGAGTATACCCCTCCATCAAAGAATCCAAATCCTTTACATTCTAACTTTTTCAGATTTTCCTTATTTATGGCACTTTCCTCTTTCGGATTGGTCTAGCTTCTCATGAAATTGAATCCAATTAGCCTTTTGGTTGCCATAAATTCGTGTCGTTCTTTATTATTGCTCATACCTTTTGCTTTAATAAGCCTGATGTTAAAGGTCAGTGTGTTGTGGTCGGAACTTACGATAGTTTCGTCCACTGTCAATCCTCTACCAAGTTGAGCATCTCATGAGAACAGGCTGTGACATCAATAAAGCTGGAGAAACGTTTGTTGCCTCTGATGGTATCGAATGTGGGGATATCTCCTCATTGAGCACATGCAACCCCATTTCGTCTATGGTCCCAAACATTTCTTCACCTCTCTGATCTAAAACATTGCCCGCCCACCATGTATTCTTGGCATTTGCGTCGCCTCCTAATAAAACAATTTTGGCTGTAACTCCTTTTGTATATTCTTCAACTGCTCCAGGTATGGCTCTATGGGTTGTTCTGGCTCAAAGTAGTATGAAACCACAGCGATTTCCCAGGCACGAGTTCGGATCCCCACCACCACGATGTTATTTGTGGTGAGTTTGAAATTGTCTTATTTCAAGTTATCGTCATAGACAGCAATAGCCGCCTTGACAACCCCTTCTCCTGGCTCGTACTCTGGAAGATCCTCCGCAGCACAGCTTTTCATACACTTTGAGTTGCCCACATAAGGCTCCTGGAGCAGTGCAAAGGCCACTTTCCTGTTATCAGCTTCTATCATTAGTTCTGCTGTGGCTAATTCCTTTCGTTGGAGGTTGGCCTGGAATACTTGGTAGGGCCTCTGACCGTGTGTGTGATGGTTACGTTGGATGCGCTTTGGTCCCTAGAGACGCCCTTAGCAATAAGCTGTGGTGGCGCGGGCCATTGCGTCCACTTACGCCTGATAGGACACTCCTGATTAAATGCGTTGTGGTTCGCCACAGTTATTTTTGCCAGGTGCAGTTGCAACATGTTGGTGCTTTACCAGCAAGTCGCTCCTCGCATTCTGCCCACTTGTGAGCTCCTCCGCAGTAACTGCATTTTCAACAGTATCCTTACAGGGCTTCGGCTGTGTCCGTATCCCAGGCACAGTGAGCACTGTATCAACGGCGACTGGTCTTCCACGCACACGTTGCGAATCTGTAATTGCTCGACCCGCCGTGGTAAGGCGCTGCCATACTGCTGGGGAGACTTGCAACACGATGTGTGTGGTATGCGGATTCCTCGTTTTCCGTCTGTACCTCGCTGCAATTCTCACGTCCTGTTCTTTGATGTCTGCCAGCAAGTGACCGTTTTGTTTTAAGTGCTTTCACTACCTCTTCATTCGTGTAGCAGACGACTGGCACATCGCACTATAATCAGAGGATCCCTGTTCTGAGCCTCTTTGACTTTCAGATTGCTGGTCTTGACTGCATCACTAATTTTTGTTAGCTCCTCTTTGCTATGGCACCTATAATGATCTTTTGATCTCTTGCTTTGCGCAGCCTATCCACGCGCATACCGCTATTCTTAGCATCTGGCGTCCTTACTTTCACGAGAAGTTCTGCGCTAGTGTCTTCTTTGACATCCGATGTTATGATGATCGTGTGCATGGGCGCTCTTGTGTCTTGTTTCGGCCGTTGTTCTGCCTCAACATGAATAGGCTGTGGTATTGCACGGACGCTGAGATCATTTTGAAGTCAGCAATAGCCTTTGTCAGTTTGGTGACTTCTGCGTATGAAAGTCCTGTTCGCCTTCGAGGGGCCGAGGTATCGCTTGATATCGTCAGATAGAGTTAGGGTATGCTTTTGCATTCCAATAACATGTCACTATGCTCTTTCATGTTTTCATGAGGTTCTTCATTAACTCTACCTGCGACGTCGCTTCCGTAGAAGCAGCCGATGTGACCTGCTTCTCCTTCCCTTCCGGTTCTTGTCCATCATAGCGCCTCCCGCTTCTTTTGCCAGTTGGTAGAGCCTCTCGATTGGCAGGTAACCCCAGATTTTATGTCTGCCTTCAGATTGCGGGACTCTCCTAGTAAGGTCTTTGCTCTTACTAAGCAGGCCTTTGCCTCTGCTAATCTGCTGGCGTACTTGGGCTTTGATGGTGGTGATGCAGTTTTGCGATCTCCGCCGATGTCTACGGCTTACGACTGAGCTATCTTGTGAGGGGCCAGCCTCTTCAGTCTGTTCCGGGGTTATCTCTGTGTTCGACTTCATTTTGTCGTTCGCCTTTTTTACAGGTGTGCGATTACTTACAAACATGTTTGTTTGTTGTAAGAGATGTGTATAATTTAAATTAAAAATAAAGATCTATCTCTATGGTAAATAAAATAATTTTTTCTATTGCGACGTGTAAAGAATCCACGTCAGTAATGAGAACTGGAGTGGTGGCGGGCAATTTTTTCCTAATTCTCTCTGTTTTGTTTACAGGTTTCACCTGATTCAACGGTTGTGGACCGGGACTGACCGATCCAGAGGAAAACCAGCACGAAAAGCGATGAAATAAAAAATTTTACAAATGCAATGAAATTACGTAATTATAAAACTAAAAATAACAGATTAGAACTAGAAATGGCCGAAATGGGGCGCAAGATGAGTGTCTAACGATAAGGTTAAACGAATGCTACAATAAAAAACAAATTTGGAATGCGTGAGACTCTAGTACTCGAAGATATCGGTGAATTCCTATAAAACAGGACTTCACCACTACACCTCGGTTTCACAGAAAAAGTCGATTTTTTCCTAATTCTCTCTGTTTTGTTTACAGGTTTCACCTGATTCAACGGTTGTGGACCGGGACTGACCGATCCAGAGGAAAACCAGCACGAAAAGCGATGAAATAAAAAATTTTACAAATGCAATGAAATTACGTAATTATAAAACTAAAAATAACAGATTAGAACTAGAAATGGCCGAAATGGGGCGCAAGATGAGTGTCTAACGATAAGGTTAAACAGATGCTACAATAAAAACAAATTTGGAATGCGTGAGACTCCTGGTACTCGAAGATATCGGTGAATTCCTATAAAACAGGACTTCACCACTACACCTCGGTTTCACAGAAAAAGTCGATTTTTTCCTAATTCTCTCTGTTTTGTTTACAGGTTTCACCTGATTCAACGGTTGTGGACCGGGACTGACCGATCCAGAGGAAAACCAGCACGAAAAGCGATGAAATAAAAAATTTTACAAATGCAATGAAATTACGTAATTATAAAACTAAAAATAACAGATTAGAACTAGAAATGGCCGAAATGGGGCGCAAGATGAGTGTCTAACGATAAGGTTAAACGAATGCTACAATAAAAAACAAATTTGGAATGCGTGAGACTCTAGTACTCGAAGATATCGGTGGTTAGGTTAGGTTAGGTTAGGTTAGGTTAGGTTAGGTTAGGTTGGAGTTGGAGTTAGGTTGGGATTGGGATTGGGAGTTGCAGGTTAGGTTAGGTTAGGTTAGGTTAGGTTAGGTTGGGATTGGGTTAGGTTAGGTTAGGTTAGGTTAGGTTAGAGTTGGGATTGGGATTAGGTTAGGTTAGAGTTAGGTTAGGTTAGGTTGGGTTAAGGTTAGGTTGGGATTTAGGTTAGGTTAGAGTTGGGTTAGGTTGGAGTTAGGTTAGGTTAGGTTAGGTTAGGTTAGGTTAGGTTAAGGTTAGGTTGGAGTTGGGTTAGGTTAGGTTAGGTTAGGTTAGGTTAGGTTAGGTTGGGATTGGGTTAGGTTAGGTTAGGTTAGGTTAGGTTAGGTTAGGTTAGGTTAGGTTGGGATTGGAGTTAGGTTAGGTTAGGTTAGGTTAGGTTAGGTTAGGTTAGGTTTTTTTTTTTTTTTTTTTTTTTTTTTTTTTTTTTTTGTTTTTTTTTTTTTTTTTTTTGAATACTGCGCGTTCCCCTGACGAGTCATTGTCAGGGATATTTTTCAGGCTTTTGTTTGTTTTTTTAACTTTTTATTAATTACAATTCGTAATAGTAGAGTTTACATTTTACCTTCTTTTGTTATTCTATTTCAGTTCTTTGTTCTCTTTCTTTGCTTTACATTTACACTTGTTCTTTAACATTCTATCTCTTTCATTTCAATTTCAAAATATACTATTATATTCGATTTATTTATTTCTTAGATTTACTTTTTCTTATTATTTTAATACAGTATTCTATAAAATCATGTTTAGTTTCCTTTTGACAAATTAGTTGAAGCAATTTTGTGGCTTCTATTTTAATTCGGTTTTAATTCTATATCCTGTCGATCCCTACAATGCACTGGGCACTCTGTTATTACGTGGATAACTGTTTCCGTAACATCGGGTCGCAAATACGACGGAGCTCTCTTGCACCAGATCGATTCAGGTACTCGAACCCGCCGTGCCCAGTGAGTAGTTGCGTGAGGTGCATGTTTATGATTACCGATTTATAGATTCCTGGGCTATATATATAGATGTTGGGCAAAAATGTCTTCGTGCCAGATGCCGTGGCTTCCTCCGTGTACCTCGGTTCCATTCATGAAGGTATTATCTCAGTTTGTCTCTTCATGAATGAAACAGGGCGATGGTCGTGAACAGGTTTTGTCTTTGTGTATAACGCTGCGTGTTTCAACGAGCTCATCGCTCTCTGTTCCCGCTATCCCCACATGGGCCTTCACCCGAAAGTACAATTGAGACGGTTTTTCCTTTAGTATTGCCTGGCTTATGGTGTTTTGTGCCTGAATTGCTAAAGGGTGCAGCAATCTACTGTTGCAGAGTATCTAGGGCGGCCTAGAATCACTGAATATTCCAAATGAATATCCGAAACTCTTTCCAGAGCCTCCACCGTTGCATTCAGGCAGAAGCTCAGCGGTATACTGTGCAATGGGACGACAGCTTAAACTTTTGGACTTGGTTTCGACGCCGTCTTTCCATAGGAAAGCCTGGCCGATAACCCTCAAGCCCGCTGCCGTCCGTGTATATTTTATATTCCAAAGTTCGCCAGGGTGTTAATCTGCTCCTGGCTCTCCGGGTGTTTGTACTCTAGATGTAGTTTACATGCAAGTTATTATTGGATTTGGTGTATATTTTTCCTTCTCTCGACCTCCTATCTCCGTATGCATGCTCCTTTTTCCTTTCTTATCTCAAAGACTGTGGCAGCCTCGCACGATACGAGGTCGGGGAGGCGAGTGACCCTGACAGTGCGAGTGCGGAGTTGAAACCGTTCTGTATGCTCGGCATATTTTCTGGGCGAAACCTCTTTGCACGGCATTGAGCTGTTTTCTAGAAACTAGCTTTGCTGCAGCAGTTTCCCCAGGCTCCAGCCGCATACGTAATGATCAGTTCCACTGCTGCCGTGTATATTATTTTACTATTTCGGGGTTTAGCCCCATACTTATTTTAAGCCGCTCTGGTTAGATGTTTGTGTATGTTGAGTGCTTTTCTGCATGTGAGGGGGTGATGTGTTTGTTGAAGGTTAGTTTTCTGTCAATGTTTAAGCCCAGCAGTTTGATTTCTTGGTCCATGTCGATTGGGATCCCTCCATGCTCAGGCGTGGGATGTCATATTTTAACCTGTTTGTTATGACCATTGCTTTTGTTTTATGTGGTGCAAACTTGAGTTTGTTTTTTGACACCCACGCCTGAACATAATCGAGTACCTCCTAGCACTGGTGTTAATGCCGACGTCTCCCCGCTAAATACAGGCACGACGTCGTCGGCAAATGCAATGCGTGGTGCCCCCCTCTGCTCCAGATCTTTTAATAAGTGGTCAATCAGGTTCAAATGGGTCCCCTATCGAACCCTGTACGCACCCTGGCTAGTACTTTTGATGTCTCCTCTCCACATACCTCACTCTGACCTTTCTGTCTGTCAGGTAACTGTCCAGTATTCTACGGATGTTAATGGGGCACTTCTCATTCGCTATTATCATTCTGATGGCGGGCCACCAGGCGCTGTCAAAGGCTCCCTCTATGTCTAATGAAACAATGGTGACCCAATTAGTTTTGTTTCAGCTTATCGCGTACGTATTCCATTAGATCATAGGGGAGTCTTCCAATACTCTTCTGTGGTACAGAAGCCATACTGTCGCAATCAGTCTAGGGGACCAGATGCCACGCAGGGCGGCCAACAATCATCCTCTCGAGTAGTTTCCCATCACCGGGAGGAGGCCAATGGGTCTATAGGACTTTGGTGTGGTATAAGTTTCCTTATCGGGCTTTCTTATTACTACTGTGGCCTCCTTCCAGATGGTGGGGAAAAAGACTCAGTTCTAGGCATCTGTTGGCCATCATCAGAGTGGAAGTCCGTGTCACCTTCGACCTTGCCGAACAATATCCGCGGTCCTCCATCCCCAGATTGCCTTCTTCGGGTTAAAGGCTCTCGCGGCATTAAGCAGCTCTTCCTTACTAAAAGGTCCTGTTCCTCTTCCTGATCCTGTCCGTTTATTTGTTCCACGGCTCTTCTGATATCCCGATGATGTTCTAAATCGGTTTGGCGGTCGTCGTTTGGGAAGAATGTGTCCGCGAGCTCTACCACCGATTCTTTTGGAACGGCACTTTATCGCCTTTCACCGTAAATTTACCCATGCCTCCTAGTCGCCTTCCTTAAGATCCTGTATATCCCATCCCACATCCCTTCCTTTTCTTGCCTTCCACAGACTCCTTCCAGCTACTTGTCTTAGCTCTCCTCACCTCATTCTCATACTCTTCTTTTGTTTCAGATACCTGGCTACGACGATGTTTCTCCTGCAGGGTGCTGCACTGGCAGTTCAGCGCTTTAAGGTAAGTGTTTTCTTCTTCTTATCCTCCAACTCCTTGGTCCACGGGAATCTTGGGTTTTAGTTTTGCACTTTATTTTTGGGAGCACCTCTCCACGTACTTCGATCTAGCACCATCATACTCGTTTATGGTGTTCTCTAATTCTTCCTTTGTGTTTGTCCTTTTTAATCTTTGGGTGTCAAGATTTTGTCCCTCTTGAATTGAGATACCTTTTCAATAAAAGTTGCCAATTCGCATTCCTGGTGTTGTATTTTTTCTTATTTGTACTCGCCTTTGGCTCGTCTCTTAATCCCTCCTTCCTTAGAGTAAAACGTGATACAGTTGTGATCGGAGCTGACGACGTCTTCGATCGCCTTCCCTCCCCAACCTGCTTAGCATGTCGGGGGCAAGAAGGTGACGTCGACCCACACTGCTAAACACTCTGTTTCCTCCTCACAGTCTGGAACGTTGGTACACCGCCGCATTCCAGTATCTCAACCTGTGCTGATTTGCGAAAGGTAATGGCTTCTCCTCTACTGTCTGTGGTTTTGCTGCCCACAGATACTTTTGGCATTTATGTCGCCTCCCACTATAATAGATTTTGGCCCAAGCTCCCTGACGGTGCTGACCAGGCGGTAGAGGTAATCGTCAACCGGTTGGTCTGGTTCCAAAGTACACGGATATGAGCGGTGGTTTCCAGTCCTTGCCTCCGACTTCCACCACGCAAGCATGTTATTTGCGGTGTACTTAGGTGGGCTCTGGCGTCTATGTCTGGGTTTAGTACCATTATCGCCGACTTTACTACTTTGTCTTTGCCATTTCCCTGGAAGACTCTCACACCCCGGTAATTCTTTACCACTTTGCCACCCACGTATGGTTCTTGTGTAAACACGAAATCGCATTTCTATTGGCTTCAGTACGATTTCCTGCCTTGTCGCCCTGCGCTGCAGGCTGACTTTAGCCAATTTGTATGTTTTGGTCTCTGTTTCTGGGGTTTGCTGTGGGACAGTGCCATGCTGTCCACTGTGGCTGCTCCTTAGTACTGCCGCCGTTGCAGCCCTGGCTAGCGCATCCCACTTCCGTCGCACTGGGCACTCGGCACTGAATGCGGCGCCCAGCATTCCCAGCTTGGCGGATGCGCAATTCTTGCATGATGGCTGCAACCCGGCGCCCCACCCAAGCACCCCCGGTCTTCGGTATGTGGGCCTGCGCAATGACTGCATGTCTCCTTCTCTTCTTTGCAGAGGCGTTTGGTGTGGCCATACCTTAGACACTGGGAGCATTGACCAGTGAGATTGGTCCGATATACAATCCTCTGCATATCGATCTGGATTTGTCCCTTCCTCTCCACCAGTCTATTCCATAGCCTCGGGAGACTCTCAGGACTATATGATTCGTGATAGCGTTTCTCGATTTCCTTTTATATTTTATCTCCATCCTGTCCTCATCTCCTGTCAGCCCCTCGAAGATTTTGAGGTTCTGTTTCCTCAGTGCCCCATCACCTCTTCTTCCGTATTGTAGAAAGGACATCCTTTCCAACATAACCAGCGGGTCCTTATTTTAATTTCTTCTGCATGTAGTTTCCTCCTGCTTTGTCCAGTTTATCTTTACTTTATTCCTGTCCGCTTCACTTCTACATCCTCTATAATTACTTTCCTGTCCCTGGCTTTCCGAACTCTATCTATCTTCACTCCTCCTTCCTTAGCATTTGCACTTCCTATCTTATTTAGAACCTCTTCCCTGACTCTTGTTCGTCGCTGGAGGTGACTACAACCGAGTGGAACGTTTCCCTCTTTTGGGTGTTTCCTTATTGAGGCCCGCCGCTACGCTCGCGTATGTTTCCTTTCAGTGATTTCTTATGTTCAACCAGCATTTCCTTTAACTCTTCCATCTTTCATTGTTTCTTTAACCAATCTTGTTTGTTCTTCCATCCTTTTAATCAGTTCTGTGTCCTGTCCATGTGTCGGGAGAATAGGAGGGGTCAGGGGTGCAAAGAGCCCACCCACCCTGTCCCTGCTACTCTCTCCTCCTCTTTCTGTTTTGTGACTCTCTATTTCTTTGTCCAGTGTTTTAACTTATTTGCGCTGTAGCCCATCTACTGCGTTCAATACTCCGTCCTTTATATCTGTCCTCAAGTTTCTGGAGTTGGCTGTGGATAAGTCTTCGCCCCCATATAGCAGCTTTGCTCGAGATAGGGTTAGGTATTTCTCCCTTTATTGGCGGTGATGTCAACAAGTCTATTTTCCTGGTCGCCTCCTTCTGACTTGATTTGATCGCCTGGATCCTTTTTGTGACGGTTGGACCTCTGTCTCTGCTGCCTCCAGGTTTACTTCCCACGATTCTATGCCCGGCCTTAATACTGCTGACGGCTTGTCATTTTGCGCTCCAGATCTTGCGGGCTAGTGTTATTAGTTTGGGACATCGTAAAAGTGTCCTTTGTCTTTTAATAGGTGTGTACAGGTTGTAATACGGGTTGTGAACCGGAGCCGACCGGCCGAGGTAAAACAAGAACGAAAAAGAAGAATAAAGAAAAAGTTCTATGGCTAGTCTGTATCTACCTAAGCAATGAAAACTGGGAGGGTGGGCGGGCGATTTTTGCTATTTCTGTGCGTTTTTCTTACAGGTTTTGCCTGATTCAACGGTTGTGGACCGGGACTGACCGATCCAGAGCAAAATCAGCACGAAAACGAAGAAATAAAAATTTTACAAATGCAATGAAACTACGTAATTATAAAACTGAAAATAACTGATTATAACTAGAATTGGCCTAAATGCGGCGCAAAGGGTGTCTAACGATTAAAACTAAACAAGTGCTACAACAAAAACAAATTTGGAATGCGTGAGACCCTAATACTCAAAGATATCGGTGAATTCCTATAAAACAGGACTTCACCATTACACTCGGCTCTCTACAGAAAAAGTAGATTTTTTCTTTTTAATTTCTGTTTTCTTTTTACAGGTTTCTGCCTGATTCAACGATTGTGGACCGGGACTGACCGATCCAGAGCAAAATCAGCACGAAAACGAAGAAATAAAAATTTTACAAATGCAATGAAACTACGTAATTATAAAACTGAAAATAACTGATTATAACTAGAATTGGCCTAAATGCGGCGCAAAGGGTGTCTAACGATTAAACTAAACAAGTGCTACAACAAAAACAAATTTGGAATGCGTGAGACCCTAATACTCAAAGATACATCGGGTGGGTTAGGCTAGGTTATTAGGGTTTCATTAGACCCTCATTTCTGGGGCCCTGCATTACTCCTGACATGATAACTCAGGACTTTTTGTTCTTTCTAACATTATCCACTTACACTATTTTAGTCGAGTCTTATCTCTGTATACATCGTATTCTATTCTTATATATATTTCTTCTTAGTCAAACTTAATATATATGTAGTTCTAAATTCATTTTACTATGTAGTATATATAACTAAATATTCACACACATACTAACATCCTCATACATTCATTTTGTTTTATTTTGTCGTATAGCTTTCATCGCCACACGCTTGCAGAAATGCAGGAATTTCTACAAAATCTCTGCTACTGATAAGGACTGCGTTATTTATTGTTACTTTTAAACCTGTGTAGCTCTCTAACATTGAGCCTCCCCTGCGTTGACAGGACACTCCGTTATAAGGTGCAGATATCCTCCTTGATGGTGTCGTCAGCGACACACGACGGGCTCTCTTTACACCTGAAGCGGTTCAAGCATTCGAGAAACCGCCGTGGCCCGTGAACACCTGCACAGACAGAGCGTCCATCTCCAGGTTTTAATTACGCTGAAGGTTTGACGCGTCCGAAGAAGGCTTTGGTGATTTGAAGTTGTCACCTTCGATACCTCCTGTTCCATTCATCAACTGACTCCAAACGGATTGCCGTGCTTGACGAACGAGACAGGGCATCGATCGTAGTCGGGGTCCTCTTGGTCTTAATTGCAGCCTCCTTTGCAAGTTCGTCCGCCCTCTCGTTCCCCTCCAAACCTGCGTGGGCTTTCACCCATGTTAAGGAGATGTTCTTCCCACGTCCCCGCAATGTACAGATGTTTTGTCGTGCTTTCACCAAGTGAGGGGATGCAGGAACTGCTAATAACCGTTTGGAGGGCGGACCTGGAGTCGCAATAGACCCTGAAGTTCCGTGCAGAGTGCCGTAGTGCTCCACCTGGTGGCTCTTTACCCGATTGCTGCCAAAGTAATTCCGCCTGTGACGGCACCGTTTGAGTTTTCGGCAATTCTTCGGCCGCGCCTATCCAAATGGATAGTGCTGCCCGACTTTCCCCTCGATCTTTACTCGCTACCGTCGGTGTAAATTCGGACGGTAGCCTCGTCTTGCGTAGGCAAATCCACACCGTCCCCATGCAGGTGAAGTCCAGCTCCAGCCTTTCGGCAGGATGTGGCATCTCGGCGTAGGTCCTAGTCTCCATATCCCTGTCCCTACCACTGTTGCGATATGCCTTTTACTTGCAAAGAGAGGCTGCTTCCCTGATCCTTATATCCGGGAAGCAATCCGGCTAGCAGCAGGGCTGACGCAGGAGACGGTCCTACGATTTCCTACAATCTCTGACAAACCTCTGCATCGAAGTCCAGCTGCTTTCTGGCAGACTTTAGTGTCGCTGACGCCCATGCGCCCGCAGCGTACATGATCGTCGGCTCCACCACCGCCGTATAAATGGTTCTAACCACCTCGGGTTCAATCCCCATTGGACCTTAGCGGCCCTCGACAGTTGGACGTACAGACTCTGCGTTCTTCCGGACACACATTTGCAATGCGTTGAACGTGGAGTCCGCCGTCCACTGTGAGGCCGAGTATCTTGATAAATTTTGGAGAGTCTGATCCTCACACTGCCTATGGTCAGGAGTGGTGAGTCAAACTTCAGCTTCGTCACCACTATACCTTAGTTTTGTAAAAGGCGGCCTAGCTTATTTTTGACCCCCACCCCGAACACCGAGCACCGGTCTGGCTCTCCGTTGCACTTCTAGTGCATTGTCCCCGAGATAATCAAAACCACGTCATCAGCAAAGGCCTGATAAGCATACCCCTCCGCCCCACCTCTTCCAGGAGATTAAGCAGCAGGTTCCACAGCGTAGGACCCCAATGGATCCTTGCACGCACCTTTGTCGTACGCTTGACGATTCCGCACCGGCGAACCTGACGCGCATCGATCGGATCGCTAAGATAGCTGTCAATTAGGCGCCTTCAGGGTCCACCGGGCATCCGGTCTCCGCCAGTCTGAGTTCGATCGTGGCCACCACGCATTATCGAATGCCTCTATGTCCAGCGACACCAAAACAATGAGCTTTTTCTCACGAAGCTGATCATTTAGGTGTCCCATCATGGCACAGAGGAGTCTTCGGTACTACGCGTTGCGGCATGAAGCCGTACTGGCTGTCACTGATCTGGGGCACTATGTTACCTGATTCTCTGACAACCATCTTTTCGCAGATCTTACCCAGTACCGGCAAAGAGACCTATGGGTCTGTAGGACTTAGGGTCCGCGTATGTGTCCTTTCCCGGCTTCCGTATGACTACTATTTCATATCATTACAGCCTTCCACCTTGCTTAAGAGAAAGACTTAGGCACTTGTTCATAAGTGCGAGGAACAGGTCAGGGTCAGTGTGATTGCCGTACAGCAGATGTCGGAGGTAAGGCCGTCCATTCCAGGCGCGCCTTTTTGGATTGAACGACGACGCGGCCCACAGCAGTTCGCTCTTGGTGAATGGTGGGTTGTATGAGTCATCACGCAGCCCCTCATTTATTGTATCTGCAATTTCTCTTACTTGCTTGTGTTCCACGTCGTCGTTGGCGGGATTATCCTCTGGATAGAACGTATCCGCCAGCAATTTGGCCGACTCCTGCCCTCCCAGTACTACTCCATTTCGTACCAGAGGAACGTCCTCTTGTCTCACCGCTGTACGTCTAATCACCCGGTATATACCGTCCCACATCGACTCCTATCTTGCTGGCCGCAGAAGGCCTTCCAGCTGGCGGTTTGCGCTTTCTTTACTTCAAGGAAATAGTTTTCCTTGGCCTCAAGGTACTGCCTGACAACCCACTCGGCGGATCGGTGCAGCGCAAGAGATTCTGCGCTTTTCCGCAGGACCTCTTTTGAGGTTAGTGAGTTCCACCGTCCACCAGGGCAATCCCATAAATTTCCTTACTGGCTGACTTTCATGTTTTTCACACGCTCCGTATGGTGTCATTAGTTTTGTTATTATTTGTTCCAAATCTTCTGTATTTTAATTTCTTCTATTTTGGTTATATTTATTTCGTTGTTTTGCCAAAATTGGGCGAGTTCCATACGGAACTCGCTCCAGTTCTTTTCTGGTATTGTATTTTCTTGTCGTGTTCTTTAATTCTATGGTTCTATTGTTGTGTATATTAATTTCAAATAGATGGGTCTCTGTGGTCGGAGTTTGTCACTCCATCTTCAGGCGCCAGCCATCGATCCTCCCTTGTGAAGGGCTGCCGAGCAAGCCGTCACGTCCACATAGCTGGTAAATCTTCTGCCGCCCCTGATGGTGTCGAAAGTGGCCTGGTTCCCCTGTTGAGTAGGTATTCAAGCTCGTCGAGCATTAAAGCCACCTCTGTTCCTCTCTTGTCCGTCTTTCGACTTCCCCACCAAGAGTTCCATGCGTTCACATCCCACCCAATATCACGTCTCTGGTGCCCATACCTACTACCGCGGCCGTGATGTCGTTAAGATAGGGGCGATAGGCTTATCACCCTCAAGGTATGCTGAGACTCACTCCTGACTCCTCCCAGACCCTTAATCCTCAACTTGGCAACTGGGTGATATTCTAGCTGTCAAGTCACTCCAAGTGATCTGGAGAAATTCCATCGAACACTACAATGGCGGCTTTGATAACCTGCTCGGAGCAGCCTCGGGCATTGTATTGTCCGTACTCCTCGATATTGTTTCATCTCCCCTATCCTCCGACATAAGGCTCTTGCACCATTGCCAAGGTCAACTTGCGAGTGACCGCCTCGGTCATGAGCTCTGCTGTCGCAGTTCGCTCCTCTGCATGTTGGCTTGGATGACGCGATATTGGTGGCCACGATCGCTGTGTACAGTAGGGACGCCCTTAGCAGTAGGCTATGGTGGACCTCGCTAGTGTCTCCCATTTCCTTCTGACAGGGCAGTCCTCGAACTGAATGCATTGTGGTTTCTCCTGTCCAGTCCTGCTCAAGAGCAGTTACAACACGATGGTATCTCCAGAGAGCATTTCAGTGCACTCTGCTCTGAGGTGTGGACCTCCGCAGTGACTGCACACATCTGTCGTCTCCGTGCATACCCGCTTGCTGTGTCCATACCCCAGGCATCGTGAGCACTGTATGAGCGGTGATTGATCCTCCACTCTTACTCTCTGGAGATCTACATGTACAATACCCACTTGAGTAAGACTGGTCCATATCGGCGGAGAAACCCTCAAGACTACGTGCGATGTGAGCGGATTCCTAGTCCTCTTCCTGTATTTGACTTCCATCCTGTCATTGTCTTTTCCTATATCTTCAAGAGATGCCTGTTTTGCACCTTTTAACGCTCTTATAATTTCCTCATCACTGTTGTATTGCATCACGTCACGTAATATGATTAATGGATCTTTATTTTGATTTCCTCGACTTTTAAGCTTGTTCCTGCCTTTTGTATTTTTCTTTTATTTTCTTAATTTCGTCTTGAGCATTGCAACCAATATTACTTTTCTATCTCTTGCTTTCCTAATTTTGTCTATCTTTAATCCCTCTTCTTTGGCATTAACCACCTTTCTTATTTTATCCATCACCTGGTCTCCGTTTCCTTTTCATCGTTGGAGTGATCACCACAGAGTGTACTGCCGTATTCTCTGGAAGTGATCTCGTCTGTGGTTTGCCAAGCACTTGCGTACGATCTTTTTCTTCCCTAATTTCTTGTCTTTTAACTCTTCCGTTAGTTTTCCATTTCCTTTTTGTTTTCTTCTAGAAGCTTTCCGTGTTCCTCTAACTTTCTTAAAAATGTGCTTTCTACTTCTTCTTTTCTTGTCTCGTGTCCCTGTTCCGGTTCTATCGCCTTCTTCTCCTTATCTATTATCTCTGTCCCTGTACTCCTATCTTTCTCTGCCTCCTTGACCAGCTGATAGAGCCTCTCTATAGCCCGAGCGGGATCACTTTTATGTCTGTCCTCAGGTTTCTAGAGTTGTTCAAGTTCAACAGCCTTATGGAGAGCAGGCCCGTGCCTCTGTTAAACGGTCCGCATACTTAGTCGTCTGTGTTTTCTCTGTGCCCTCCGCTGATAGCTTCCAGGGTCTTTGCTTCTCCTGGGAAGGTGCTATCCTCTGTTTCTGGCAGACCGTCAATGTACTAGATTTCCCTGAGAGTTTAGGTTCGTCCAGAGAAACATCACTAAGTGCGGGCTGTGAAGCCGGTCGTCTGGTGTCGGAGGGCAGTACCTGTGCTGCCCTTCGCTAGAGACCACAGGAGTGCTGATCGTGGGAACAACATCCACCTCTAGAACGTTTGACATTTTGTCTGTGTCTTCGTTCGCGCATCCAGGTGTTGCATTCGGAAGGTCCTCACGTACGGTTTTGTTTGTCTTTTTCGTTAGTGTGCGTATTCCGATCATTTTTGAGTCCTTATAACTGTTGCCAAATCCGCAGTTTTGTGTCCGGGTGGATGTTGATGAGCTCCAATTCAGAGCTGGGGTGATGGTCTATCAGCACAAATAAAGAAAAACACCCGCACAGCACCGGATAAGAATCCGAACATAACCTGTTTTCGTTTAAAAGTCTTTCAGTAAAAGTAAAGTAAAGTAACTTACCTTTCAGGAAAAATCCGATTCTTGGCTGAAAGGAGCAGCTCACCAGACTCTTCAAAGAACTACACTGTTCAGCGTAATTTTCCGCGTCTTTTGATATATAACACACTATATTTTGAACACTTTGACTATTTTATTAGATTTTAGAACACGGAGCGCCTCCGCACGGGTCGGACGTCGGCACGCGACTGGGTAGGTTAGGTTAGGCTAGGCCAGGCCAGGCCAGGCCAGGCCAGGCCAGGCCAGGCCAGGCCAGGCCAGGCCAGGCCAGGCCAGCCAGGCCAGGCCAGGCCAGGCCAGGCCAGGCCAGGCCAGGCCAGGCCAGGCCAGCCAGGCCAGGCCAGGCCAGGCCAGCCAGGCCAGGCCAGGCCAGGCCAGCCAGGCCAGGCCAGGCCAGGCCAGGCCAGGCCAGGCCAGGCTAGGTTAGGTTAGGCTAGGTTAGGTTAGGCTAGGTTAGGCTAGGTTAGGTTAGAGTTAGGTTAGGTTAAGGTTAGGTTAGGCTAGGTTAGGCTAGGTTAGGTTAGGCTAGGTTAGGTTAGGTTAGGTTAGGTTAGGTTAGGCTAGGTTAGGCTAGGTTAGGCTAGGTTAGGTTAGGTTTAACTTATGTTTTATCATCTTAGGCGTTTTTTATACTTATTAGATTATATGTTTTATATGTATTAATAGTTATTTTGTTTCGCTTATTTGGGGAGTATGTTTTCTGGCAGATCGCTATTTGATACGTTTCCTTCCAGGTCACATGTCCCCATATTATTTTGTTTATTTATTTACTATTTAGTGATATACTTAATCTAATTGTTTTCATTTATTTTCTTGATGTTGTTGATGATTACCTATAGAATGAAGCGAAAAGAGTTGATTGCAGATTTCTTTTTTAATATTTCAGGTAAGTTATATGGTGACACCTCTACTGCGTGACACGTTTCTTCGTGACTGTGCCTTTTTGCAGCGAACGCTTGGCAGTGCTTAAGTAGGTGTTCTACGGATTGGCTGGAAGTGCCGTCGCAGGGACAGGTGTCATCTGGTGCTATTTTAAAACGATGTAAGTATTTCTTGTTAAATCCGTGGCCTGTAAGTATTTGTGTAAGCTGAAAGGTGATTTGTGTACATTTGCTGAGTTCTTTGATGTCGTTCAATTTTGGGAGTAGTGTTTTGTGTGTGAGCCCTGCGTGACTTTCATATCTGGCTTGCCAGATGGCATGGTGTTCTGTGCGGAGCTTGTGTTTGACGTAGGATGCTGGGAACTGCGAGTAGTCAGGCCTTTAGCATGCGCCGCTGCTTAGCAGCCAAGCATCGGCTTCGTTTCCTGCGACACCCGAGCGTCCCTTTACCCAGTCTATGTAAATGTTGTGTGTAATGTGGTTAGATTGTATGAGTTTATGTATGTTCACTATGATAGGTGTGTAAGGTTTTGCTATTTATCGCGTATATTGATGAGAGAGAATCGGTGAAGATGTATGTGTTGGGATGATTTCCGCTTACAATCCACTGGCAGGCTTTCCAGATGGCGTACAGCTCTGCCTGGAAGACTGTGCAGCTACTGTGTAATTTGTACTTTTGTTACAGATGTTTCGGTGTCTCGGGTCTGTAAAGCATCAATGAATGCGGTCTAACTGATCCGTCATCCTGCTTACTTCCGTCAGTGAATACGCGAGTGACCAGAGTACTGTCCGTCGTTTTGGAGTTGGTTCGGTGTTCAGAGGAGGGTATGGGCTTGATAGTCAGCCTTCTAGCGGGATGTAGGAGGTCTTTGACGGGGACAGGTTTCTCGTAGGAGATGTCACTGGGGAGGAATTCGGTTTCCCAGTGAGCCTGACTTTTCCGATTTGGTAATTTCGGATTTTTAGGTCTAGAGGGGTGAATTCGTGCGAGCCAGGAGCAGCGAAGAGATGGTGCGGAATCCTCTGATGGCTTTATGGCAAAACCGCTGCATGCTCATCAAAGATTTTTATGATGTAGCGCTTGTTTACTATGTCCCCACACCCCGGCAGCGTAGGTGACGATTGGCCTGGCGACTGATAGATGGCAGGCCGCACGTTCTCGGCACCGAAGCTGGCCGTGGGGAGTACGCTAACAGCTTATTGAATATTCGCGACGCTTTTCCCAGAACGTGCTGTACGTGGTACAAAGAAGTTTCGTCCAGAATTATACCGAGGAGCTTGATCTCTTTACAGGCTCCTGCAGATTCCAGACCGTCCATCTCAACCTAAGATTTCTGGCCTTGGGGGTGAAGGCAATCAGTTGTGTTTGGAGGCCCGAATTCGGAAGCTTGACGCTTTGCCCCAATCCAGTATCTGCTGGAGAATCGTGTCCGTGAGCTCCTCTCCAGCCGATTGACATTTTCGGCGGTGACCACTAGTACCACATCATCTGCATAGGCCTGTATGTGGCATCCAGGTGGTAGAAGGATCTCCAATAGTTCATCAAGTATGATGTTCCACAATGCAGGCCCACACCGAGCCCCTGAACGCAGCCTTTGGATGTGGCTCTGGAGACGCGAACTCCTCCGTGGTCCAGAAACGACATGCCTGTCTCGGAGGTAGCTCTTGATGGGGCCGTAGATATTTTTGGGCATCGTATGTCTCTGAGGCGATGAATGAGGACCACAATTGTATGTTATCGTGCCGCCCTGATGTCGAGCGAGACGGCGGCAACTTGTAATTCTCTTGTTTAGCTTTCTGTATATTGTCTATTAGAGTGTTAATGGCGTCGACCGTGCCGGTTTGCTCCTTGAAGCCGAATTGTCGTCGATTGCACTGTCCTGTGACGGATGCAGTGCATGATTCGTTTGGTGATGAGTTTTCGAGGAGCTTTCCAAGGACGGGGATGAGTCAATGGGTCGGAATGAGGTGAGAGATGTATAGTCGGCTTTGCCGGGTTTCAGGATGATTTTTACATATGCGGTTTTCCACTGATCGGGGAAGTGTTGAAGGGTAAGGCAGCGGTTCATGATGTTGGTGATTAAACGTATGGATGCGGAATTGTTGGCATATGTCGGCTGTAATATGATCGAGCCCTGGGGCCTTTTTGTGGTTCATGTATTGCAGACACTCCATGACCTCCTCCTCAGTGAATGGTAAGTCGTTTCCAGTGTCTACGGGAGCATCATAGCAAGCGCGAAGTTGGTGATGTCGTGCTATGGTGTCTGGATTGTCATTAGGGTAGAAATGCTCTAAGAGAGCCTCCGCCGTCTCTTTTGCACAGGTGGTGAATGTATTTCCAACCCATGGTAGCTGGTGGTCGACTAGGGCGGATTCCTTTAAAAGTCCGTTGCGAGAGACCATACATTTTCCTTCGTTTGTAATTCACAGAAGCTGCGGAAGCTTCGTCGACTCCGCACGTAGGGCACTGGCGTACAGGGCTTTTTGGTCTGCTGTTGCTCTATGAGGTCATCAATGGTAAGTTCTGTCTCTTAGCCGTGCGTAATCTGCGATGTACGTTGATTACCTCCTTTTAAGGTCCTCAAGACGGCTGTTCCACCAAGGCGGCTTGTGTCTATTCCTTTGCCTTTTACTCGCATCGATGCCCCAGGCCCGGTGTATGATGTCAGTGACTTCCCAAGGAGCGACTCAAGTCCCTCTGGGCTTAAGCTTTCAACGCTCCTGTCAAGGATGTCTGTGTTGGCCATAAGCGTGGACGGTGTTTCTAAATATTGTCCAATTGGCTTGTTCTGAGTTGTATAGGAAAGTGGAAGTGTTTTCTGCATGTTTATTTGTGCTTTCATTGGTGTTGAGTGAAAATTCAATGGCGTTGTGTTGGGAGGTGGGGCATGTGTCAAGATTTACGTGCCATCCAGAAATGGTGTTGAAAAGGTCGCTGGATGCAAGAGTGAGATCGATGATGGACGATCTATTGCGGCCGTGAGTGATGGTTTCAAAAGTTGGAGTGTCTCCTGAGTTACAAACGTATAAGTCGTTGCTGTACGCCAGTTCAACTAGTGTTGAGCCTCTGGGGTTCGCCTTTGCACTCCCCCAAGATGGGTGCCATCCATTAAAGTCGCCTCCCACAATTACTCTCGCCCTCCTATAGCTTTAAGAAAAACGTCCAGACGCTCCATGGTGTTGTTGGCATCGACATCGGGTTCGATGTACGTTGAAGCTATGTACGTCTTCTTACTTCCTGTCGTTAGTTGTATGACCGACAGGTTAGCTGGAATGAGTACGGTGATGAAGCCATGACAGAGCCGACACCTGTCTTAGCCAGTATGCAGGCCTTGACACGCGCGCCGCCCAGAATTGGTAGATGTTGATTCCGGGATGTTTTAACCTCGTTGTTTGCGCCTACGTAAGGTTCGGATATTAGAGCAAAATGATAGCGTTCGCTGGTGAAGGAGACTAGAAATTCGTGCCAACTGTTTTTAGATTTGTCCACATTGCACTGTAGGAGTTTTATGGAGCGTCTGCGCCATAATCTATTCTGTCAATGATTCTTTGTTTCATGGAGAGCAATTGTGGGCAGTTATGTGACGTGGCGCTGTGTGTGGTGGTGATGGATGATTTGTATCGGATGTTATGTTTAACACAGTTGATGCACTTGATTACAGCCTTAGGGCAGTCAGCTGTCGTGTGGGTGGACTCACTGCAGTGTGCACAGTGTTGTTCGGTGGAAGAACACTTGTTTTTTGTGTGGCCGAATCTAAGGCACTTGTAACACTGCAGGAAGGGGGTGAACTCCTCTACGTGTATGCGTTGGTGATCTACACTGATTCTGCCCAGGCTCATGCACCTGCGCCAGACAGTGGGTTGTGCAAGTAGGATGGCGTTATATAGGTTGGGGTTTCGATTGGAGCGCCGGAAACGGAACCGCAAGTCCTCCTCTTTGTTGATTGCGTTGGTGAGTTCCGGGTTCTGTCTGCTGATTATGCTCACCAGATCTTCAGAGGGAACGTCTTTGGAGACTCCCTTGAGAATGAGCATAGGTAGCAACCTGCGAGCGGGTTCGGCGTGGATTGTCTGGGTGTTATTGATGCGAGTGAGGGTATCGTTCCTTTGTTCTATGTTATCAAACTCGATTCTCAATTTATTGTTTGATACGGCTTGAACTCAGGGGCAAAGCCGGAATTTTAAAACTAATATTGCGCCTCCAGGCCTCGATAATATCCTGTTTCGTCTTTACTTCGGTTTCGCCGAGACAATAATTGCAGGTTTGGAAGCAGTTTGGGGTGTTTGTTTGGTCGTCGGGGCTGGTTTCTGGGGCTCGGGTGCTACGGCTTGTGCATACGATGGGCGGGTTTGAGAAGGAAGGGTCAGCAGCGGTAGTTGTCTAAGCCGCTTGAACTCCTCTCTGACGCAAGCGACAATTTCCTTCTTCAATCCTTCGGTGGTGGCAGGCGGAGAGGGGGCTGGTGGTGTCGAAGAGAGTGTCGTTTCCAACACTCTCGTTGCCCTACGGATTTCCTCCGCCGCGGAGCAGATAAGGCGCTTGTTAGCTGCGGTAACACTCTTTCCCTCAGTCACAGCGGTTGTGATGCAGGATATGAGCTTCTGGACGGTTTCGAGGTATGTTTCCCTACTGTTTATGTCTTCTGCAGACGCGGGTAATGGAGTTTCAGCGACTACGGGTGCCATTCAAAAAGTTGTGGTGCAAAAGATTCTCAAGGTCACGCGAATCAAGGTACCGGAGGCGGCGGGGGAGGGTGGGCGGGCGATTTTTTCGCTAATTCTGTGTGTTTTTCTTGCAGGTTTCGCCTGATTCGATGGTTGTGGACCGGGACTGACCGGCCGAGAGCAAAAACAGCACGAAAACGGAAGAAACAAAAATTTTTAGAATTCTATTAAAATTACGAAAGTATAAAACTAAAGGTAAGTGATTAAAACTAGAGATGGCCTGAATGCGGCACGATAACGGTGTCTAATGATTAGACTAAACAGATACTACAAGAAAAAACAGTTTGGACAAACTATGGACTGAATAACGCGAAGATATAGGCGAATTCCTATAAAACAGGGCCTCACCACTATACCTCGGTTTCGAAGAAAAGTCGATTTTCGCTAATTCTGTGTGTTTTTCTTGCAGGTTTCGCCTGATTCGATGGTTGTGGACCGGGACTGACCGGCCGAGAGCAAAAACAGCACGAAAAAGGAAGAAACAAAAATTTTTAGAATTCTATTAAAATTACGAAAGTATAAAACTAAAGGTAAGTGATTAAAACTAGAGATGGCCTGAATGCGGCACGATAACGGTGTCTAATGATTAGACTAAACAAATACTACAAGAAAAAACAGTTTGGACAAACTATGGACTGAATAACGCGAAGATATAGGCGGTTAGGTTAGGTTAGGTTAGGTTAGGTTAGGTTAGGTTAGGTTAGGTTAGGTTAGGTTAGGTTAGGTTAGGTTAGGTTAGGTTAGGTTAGGTTAGGTTAGGTTAGGTTAGGTTAGGTTTTTTTTTTTTTTTTTTTCTTAATCTTATGTTTAATCATATTGGAACATTTTAATTCTTATTGGATAAATGTGTAAATGTGATATTAACTATTTGTTTCGCTTATTTGGGGAGTATGTTTTCTGGCAGAACGCTATTTGATACGTTTCTGCCTAGGTTACATATCCCCATATATTCCACCGAGGATTTTACTTTCCCCGGTGGCCGTTTATTGACTAATTTTTATACGTGTATAATAAAAGTTGGATTTGCAGTAATTACGTAAAAATAAAATATAAACTATTGATTCGTGGAGACGTAGGGTGTACAACTGCTAATGGATACAAGTTGTACTACCTAGTCTCCTGCCCTTAAACCATACAGAGGTACTGTACAGTTAAGAATTAATTATTGAATAATCTAGTATATATATATAAGTGTGTCCCGAATAAAGAAAATGATTTATCGCTAAACTGAGGAATACGACTTCTATTGAAGCCGCATTTCCCGGAGGCTCGAGTCTCGAGACGCTCGACTAAATGTACTTATTACTAACACAGAAAGTTTACTATCTTAAATATTAATTACATTTACAAATATTAAATCAAATGTTTTAACCTATTCTTACACTATAATTTTACATAAAATGAATAATTTTGCATGAAAGATGCGTACGCTTAACGAATAATATAAAACAATACTCCTTATACAAAAAATTAAACGCACACATGCAAGCTTAACCGTGGGTAAAAATAGAACCGGCGTGTCATACACGCTTTTCCACCCGCCGCCGGCGCACGCTCGGGAGCGAAGCGCGGCGCGGGGGGCGCGGTGCGCTGTCGGTTTGTGGGAAAAAGAAATTAAATAATTATAAAGAATCGACAAATAGCTCGAACTGTGCCGAGACCACTCCCGCCTGCTCAGCGGTGCTCGCCGTTAGATACGATGCACCGTTCGCAATCCGGGAAGGGCGTCGGCATATGCTTAAACACAAATTTAACATAATTAATTAATTGCGGTATTTACAGAGCTGGCATAATACAAATTAATAAATGAAAAATAGCATGATCGCAACGATAAACATGAGTATATGACAGCGTTATATAGAGCAAAGGACAATCATTTTATATACAGGTATCTCTTCTATATTAATGCTAATTTCTTAAAGCTAGAACTATTTTTAGGATTATGAGAAAGAACTACAGAAATAATAAATGCGTTAATTTAAACAATTGAACCGCGTCGCCGCATCTGAAAATAGACACCGCTTGAGGCCCCGGTCCCTTTGCGGAATGCGCGGGGAGCGGGGCGGGGCGGGGGCGACGCAGCGCGCTATCGGTTGTGGGAACAAGATTTAAAATAATTTGTAAGAAGCGATGAACAATTTAAACGATGCCACGGCCACTCCCGAGCGGCGATGCTCGCAGTTGAATACGGACATCGTTCGCAGCCCGGGAATGTCGGCGGCATGTACCATATGCTTAAACACTAGTTTGACATAATTTATATAATGCAAAAAACAACAATTATTTATCTATATACAAGTATCTATTCTAAATTAGTGATAATTTCTTAAAGCTAGACCTATCTTAGAATTTGTAAAGGAATTTCAAATAAAGAGAAAGAAATAATAAATACGATAACATAAACAATTGGACTGCGTCGCCGCATCTAAAAATAGACATCGCTTGAGGCCCCGGTCCCTTCACGGCGGGCGCGGGGAGCGGGGCGAGGCGGGGCGACGCAGCGCGCCGTCAGTTGTGAAAGTAAAAATGTATACAATAAAAATTTAAACAGTTGCCGTGGCCGCTCCCGCATGCTCAGCGGTGCTAGCCGTTAGATACGATGCACCGTTCGCAATCCGGGAAGGGCGGCGGTACGTAATTAGACACAAATTTGACGTGATTAATTAATTGAATGCTTGCAAAGCTGGCCTAATATAATTTAATAAAAGAAAAATAGCAAGATTGTAAAAGAAAATAAACATAAATATATGACAACATTATACACAGCAAAAAGACCAACAACAATTCTTTTGTATACAAGTATCTATTCTATATTAGTACTAATTTCTTAGAGCTAGACCTATCATAAGGATTTTGAAAAGTAATTACAAAAAAGAAAGAAATTATTACTACGATAACATAAACAATTGAACCGCGTCGCCGCGTCTAACAATAGACACCGCTTGAGCCCCGGTCCCTTCGCAGAATGCGCGGGGAGCGGGGCGGGGCGGGGGCGACGCAGCGCGCCGTCGGTTGTGCAAGTAAAAATGTAAACAATTAAAAATTTTAAAAGGGTGCCGTGGCCGCTCCCGCATGCTCAGCGGTGCTAGCCGTTAGATACGGTGCACCGTTCGCATCCCGGGAAGGGCGGCGGCACGTGCATGACACAAATTTAACATGATTAATCTATTGAGGCAATTTAATGATTGGTGAATAATATGACATGTAAATATAAAAATAGTATATGACAGTATATTAAAATGGTAATAAATTAAGAATTAAAGAAATAGAAAAACAGCTCCAATCGTCGCTGACCGTGAGAGAGAGGAGCTACGCTCCGTAGTCTACTCTGTTGTCGACTCTCTCTCTCATGGCTCGCAAGCGTGGGCAGGACATTGAGTTCGCGGTATGATTTATATCATTTTTTGTTTTGAATTTTTCATTATGCGCAACACAATTGAAACATTTCGCTGTATTTGGAGTGTCTTTACTTGGGCACTCAGCGACTTGATGTTCGCTGCTAGCACAATGGGAGCAAGGGCTCACGGCCGCTGTACAGTGGGAACGCATATGCCCGAATTGCAGGCATTTATGGCACTGGAGGAATGGAGAGAAGCTGGCAACGTGGATCTTCTGGTGGTCTACGGCAATCCTTGCCATATCCACCATTTTCCTATACACCTTCGGTTCCGCTAACAGAACTGCATTATATAAGTTCTGATTCTTATTATTTCGCTTGAAGCGTAATTTTAAATTATCAGGTTCGCTGCCGATTATCTCGCCGAGTTCAGCGTTTTGAACCTTGATGATGGCGACGAGATCTTCAGCAGGAGTGTCTTTGAGACGCCTTCAATATGACCATAGGCCTAAGTCTGCGGACAGGTTCAGCCTTAATTTCTGAACGCTCTTTTAACCGCTGTAACGTATCATCCCTCTGGGTCGTAGTATCAAATTCGATTCGCAATTTATTATTCGACACGGCTTGAATGCGTGCCGGTGCGTATGTTGATTCACGGTACGTAATACTCTTCTTAAAAGCTTGTATCACTTCTTGCCTGGTCTTAGTCTCCGCCACCGTGCTGACTATGATAGCTGGCTTGGTCGCAGGTGGTGGAGAAGGCGTGGCCGAAGCTGTGGCGCCACCGCCCTGAGTCGCTGGAGTGCGGCCGGTCATTGCTGCCTGAGCGTACGACGTGGTCCGTGTCTGCTGGAGCTGCGCTGTAATCTGCCCTTTGAATTTGGCCATTTCGTCGCGTACACAGGCCACGATGTCAGCCTTCAAGTCACTGTCAATTGGTGTGAGCGCAGGTGTGGTTTCTGCATCAGGAGTGATGCTAGCCAACTTGTGGCCGCATCGACGAATCTCCGTCGCAGCCAAAGTAATGAGCCGCTTGTTGGCTGCCGTGACTGATTTACCCTCAGTCACGGCTTTGTTAATGCACTCGGTTAGTTTGTAGACAACGCTTAAGAACGTGTCTACATCGCTGACTTCCTCCACCCCCGCCGGTAGGGCGGGGGAGAGGTTATCCGCTGCTGTCGTCTTACTCGACATCGTTATCAATTAAAAGCATTAATTTGCGGGGGAGAGCGGCCCCTAATATAAAAAGTTTTATAATACAAACTATTTTTTGTGTCCTCACTGCACTTTAAAACTATAATTAAACACTAATATTAATAAACAAAAAAGTCTTAAGAAAATTTAAAATTACGTAAACTGTAGGGTCCTATTAACGAAAAATAGTCTGTAACTTAAAAACTATTGTTCAGAAAAATCTGAGATTTGAAACACAGAAGGATAGGTAGGTGGTCTATCCATAACACAAAAAATAAAGGGGGGTCATCGCGACAGATCGAGTGCCGCACGCGATTGAAGTTTACAACTCCGCACAATTATTGTTTTAAAAACTGTTTTTCACCCAAAATGGGTTTAAAAGTAAATAAATTGTTAATAAAAACTACACCATCACATTGTTCACACTTTTCTGCGTCTTTTAATATATAATACGTCTGTTTTCACTAAACATTACCCACTTTCGTGATTTTTAAACACGGAGCGCTTCAGTAACGCTGCGTACGGGGCGAGAAAAAAAATGAGCGAGACTGGGTTAGGTTAGGTTAGTTAGGTTAGGTTAGGTTAGGTTAGTTAGGTTAGGTTAGGCTAGGTTAGGTTAGGTTAGGTTAGGTTAGGTTAGGTTAGGTTAGGTTAGTTAGGTTAGGTTAAGGTTAGGTTAGGTTAGGTTTTTTTTTTTTTATTAGACCCTCATTTCTGGGGCCCTTGCATGTATTACCCCTGACATGATAACTCAGGGACTTTTTGTTCTTTCTAACATTATCCACTTACACTATTTTTTAGTCGAGTCTTATCTCTGTATACATCGTATTCTATTCTTATATATATTTCTTCTTAGTCAAACTTAATATATATGTAGTTCTAAATTTATTTACTATGTAGTATATATAACTAAATATTCACACACATACTAACATCCTCATACATTCATTTTGTTTTATTTTGTCGTATAGCTTTCATCGCCACACGCTTGCAGAAATGCAGGAATTTCTGGCTAAAATCTCTGCTACTGATAAGGACTGGCAAGTTATTTATTGTTACTTTTAAACCTGTGTAGCTCTCAACATTGAGCCTCTCCTGCGTTGACAGGACACTCCGTTATAAGGTGCAAGATATCCTCCTTGATGGTGTCGTCACAGACACACGACGGGCTCTCTTTACACCTGAAGCGGTTCAAGTATTCGGAGAAACCGCCGTGGCCCGTGAACACCTGCACAGACAGAGCGTCCATCTCCAGGTTTTAATTACGCTGAAGGCTTCTGACGCGTCCGGGAAGAAGGCTTTGGTGACGGAAGCCGTGTCACCCTCTCGATACCTCCTGTTCCATTCATCAACCGACTCCAAACGGATTTGTCGCTTGACGAACGAGACAGGGCATCGATCGTAGTCGGGGTCCTCTTGGTCTTAATTGCAGCCTCCTTTGCAAGTTCGTCCGCCCTCGTTCCCTCCAAACCTGCGTGGGCTTTCACCCATGTTAGGAGATGTTCTTCCCACGTCCCCGCAATGTACAGATGTTTTGTCGTGCTTTCACCGCGAGGGGATGCAGGGAATCCGGGTTAATAACCGTTTGGAGGGCGGACCTGGAGTCGCAATAGACCCTGAAGTTCCGTGCAGAGTGCCGTAGTGCCCACTCGGTGGCTTCACTGATTGCCAGCAATTCCGCCTGGTAGACGGTGCAGTAATCACCCAGCTTGAGTTTCGGGTACTCTTCTCGGCCGCGCCTATCCAAATGGATAGTGCCGCCCGACTTTCCCCTCGATTTTACTACCGTCGGTGTAAATTCGACGGTAGCCTCGTCTTGCGTAGGCAAATCCACACCGTCCCCATGCAGGTGAAGTCCAGCTCCAGCCTTTCGGCAGGATGTGGCATCTCGGCGTAGGGAGTCCTAGTCTCCATATCCCTGTCCCTACCACTCGCCGCGATATGCCTCTTTACTTGGTAAAGAGAGGCTGCTTCCCCTGGATCCTTATATCCAGGGGAAGCAATCCGGCTAGCAGCAGGGCTGAATGCAGGAGACGGTCCTATACGATTTCACAATCTTCTGGACAAACCCTCTCTGCACGGAGTCCAGCTGCTTTCTGGCAGACTTTAGTGTCGCCGACGCCCATGCGCCCGCAGCGTACATGATCGTCGGCTCCACCACCGCCGTATAAATGGTTCTAACCACCTCGGGTTCAATCCCCATTGGACATAGCGGCCCTCGACAGTTGGACGTACAGACTCTGCGCCTTCCGACACACATTTGCAATGTGCGCGTTGAACGTGAGTCCGTCGTCCACCGTGAGGCCGAGTATCTTGATGTTCTTGGAGAGCTCGATCCTCACACCGCCCATGGTCAGGAGTGGTGAGTCAAACTTCAGCTTCCTCGTCACTACCATAGCCTTAGTTTTGTGTGCTGCGAAGTTTAGCTTATTTTGACCCCCACCCCCGAACATAATCGAGTACCGGTTCGGCTCTCCGTTGCACTTCTAGTGCATTGTCCCCGAGATAATCAAAACCACGTCATCAGCAAAGGCCTGACAGTATACCCCTCCGCCCCAATTCTTCCAGGAGAGGATTAAGCAGCAGGTTCCACAGCGTAGGACCCCCAATGGATCCTTGCACGCACCCTTTGTCGTACGCTTGACCCATTCCGCACCGGCGAACCTGACGCGCACTGATCGATCGCTAAGATAGCTGTCAATTAGGCGCCTCAGGTCCACCGGGCATCCGGTCTCCGCCAGTCTGAGTCTGATCGCGGGCCACCACGCATTATCGAATGCTCCTCTATGTCCAGCGACACCAAAACAATGAGCTTTTTCTCACGAAGCCGATCATTTAGGTGTCCCATCATGGCACAGAGGGAGTCTTCGGTACTACGTTGCGGCATGAAGCCGTACTGGCTGTCACTGATCTGGGGCACTATGTGCCACCTGATTCTCTGGACAACCATCTTTTCGCAGATCTTACCCAGTACCGGCAAGAGACCTATGGGTCTGTAGGACTTAGGGTCCGCGTATGTGTCCTTTCCCGGCTTCCGTATGACTACTACCACAGCTTCCTTCCACCTTGCAGGGAAGTAAGAAAGACTTAGGCACTTGTTCATAAGTGCGAGGAACAGGTCAGGGTCCAGTGTGATTGCCGTACAGCAGATGTCGGAGGTAAGGCCGTCCATTCCAGGCGCCTTTTTGATTGAACGACGACGCGGCCCACAGCAGTTCGCTCTTGGTGAATGGTGGGTTGCATGAGTCATCACGCAGCCCTCATTTATTGTATCTGCAATTTCTCTACTTGCTTGTGTTCCACGTCGTCGTTGGCGGGATTATCCTCTGGATAGAACGTATCCGCCAGCAATTTGGCCGACTCCTGCCCTCCCAGTACTACTCCATTTTCGTACCAGAGGAACGTCCTCTTGTCTCACCGCTGTACGTCTAATCACCCGGTATATACCGTCCCACATCGACTCCTATCTTGCTGGCCGCAGAAGGTCTTCCAGCTGGCGGTTTGCGCTTTCTTTACTTCAAGGAAATAGTTTTCCTTGGCCTCAAGGTACTGCTCGACAACCCACTCTCGGCGGATCGGTGCAGCGCAAGAGATTCTGCGCTTTTTCCGCAGGACCTCTTTTGAGGTTAGTGAGTTCCACCGTCCACCAGGGCAATCCTATAAATTTCTTACTGCTGACTTTTTAAGTGTTTTTCACACGTTTCCTGTATGGTGCTTGTTAGTTTTGTTATTATTTGTTCCAAATCTTCTGTATTTTTAATTTCTTCTATTTTGGTTATATTTATTTCGTTGTTTTGCCAAAATTGGGCGAGTTCCTTACGGAACTCGCTCCAGTTCTTTTCTGGTATTGTATTTTCTTGTCGTGTTCTTTAATTCTATGGTTCTATTGTTGTGTATATTAATTTCAAATAGGATGGCCCTGTGGTCGGAGTTTGTCACCCATCTTCCAGGCGCCAGCCATCGATCCTCCCTAGAAGGGTCGCCGAGCAAGCTGTCACGTCCACATAGCTGGTAAATCTTCTGCCGCCCCTGATGGTGTCGAAAGTGGGCTCGGTTCCCCTGTTGAGTAGGTGGAGCTCAAGCTCGTCGAGCATTAAAGCCACCTCTGTTCCTCTCTTGTCCGTCTTTCGACTTCCCCACCAAGAGTTCCATGCGTTCACATCCCCACCCAATATCACGTCTCTGGTGCCCATACCTACTACCGCGGCCGTGATGTCGTTAAGATAGGGGCGATAGGCTTATCACCCTCAAGGTATACGGAGACTACCCCGACCTCCCAGACCCCAATCCTCAACTTGGCAACTGCGATATTCTCAGTTGTCAAGTCGGGACACTGGGTGATCTGGATAGCTCCATCGAACACTACAATGGCGGCTTTGATAACCCGCTCGGAGTTAGGGCTCCTCGCGCATTGTATTGTCCGTACTCCTCGATATTGTTTCATCTCCCCTATCCTCCCGACATAAGGCTCTTGCACCATTGCCAAGGTCAACTTGCGAGTGACCGCCTCGGTCATGAGCTCTGCTGTCGCAGTTTCGCTCCTCTGCATGTTGACTTGGATGACGCGATATTGGTGGCCACGATCGCTGTGTACAGTAGGGACGCCCTTAGCAGTAGGCTATGGTGGACCTCGCTAGTGTCTCCCATTTCCTTCTGACAGGCAGTCCGAACTGAATGCATTGTGGTTTCTCCTGTCCAGTCCTGCCTTCGAGCAGTTACAACACGATGGTATCTCTCCAGAGAGCATTTCAGTGCACTCTGCTCTGAGGTGTGGACCTCCGCAGTGACTGCACACATCTGTCGTCTCCGTGCATACCCGCTTGCTGTGTCCATACCCCAGGCATCGTGAGCACTGTATGAGCGGTGATTGATCCTCCACTCTTACTCTCTGGAGATCTACATGTACAATACCCACTTGAGTAAGACTGGTCCATATCGGCGGAGAAACCCTCAAGACTACGTGCGATGTGAGCGGATTCCTAGTCCTCTTCCTGTATTTGACTTCCATCCTGTCATTGTCTTTTCCTATATCTTTCAAGAGATGCCTGTTTTGCACCTTTAACGCTCTTATAATTTCCTCATCACTGTTGTATTGCATCACGTCACGTAATATGATTAATGGATCTTTATTTTTGATTTCCTCGACTTTTAAGCTTGTTCCTGCCTTTTGTATTTTTTCTTTTATTTTCTTAATTTCGTCTTGAGCATTGCAACCCAATATTACTTTTCTATCTCTTGCTTTCCTAATTTTGTCTATCTTTAATCCCTCTTCTTTGGCATTAACCACCTTTCTTATTTTATCCATCACCTGGTCTCCCGTTTCCTTTTCATCGTTGGAGGTGATCACCACAGAGTGTACTGCCGTATTCTCTGGAAGTGATCTCGTCTGTGGTTTGGCTGCCACACTTGCGTACGATCTTTTTTCTTCCCTAATTTCTTGTCTTTTTAACTCTTCCGTTAGTTTTTCCATTTCCTTTTTGTTTTCTTCTAGAAGCTTTCCGTGTTCCTCTAACTTTCTTAAAAATGTGCTTTCTACTTCTTCTTTTCTTGTCTCGTGTCCCTGTTCCGGTTCTATCGCCTTCTTCTCCTTATCTATTATCTCTGTCCCTGTACTCCTATCTTTCTCTGCCTCCTTGACCAGCTGATAGAGCCTCTCTATAGCCTGAGTGACTTCCATTTTTATGTCTGTCCTCAGGTTTCTAGAGTTGTTCAAGTTCAGCTTGGCCTTATGGAGGCAGGCCCGTGCCTCTGTTAAACGGTCCGCATACTTAGTCGTCTGTGTTTTCTCTGTGCCCTCCGCTGATAGTTTGCGGGTCTTTGCTTCCTGGGAAGGTGCTATCCTCTGTTTCTGGCGAACCGTCAATGTACTAGATTTCCCTGAGAGTTTAGGTTCGTCCAGAGAAACATCACTAAGTGCGGGCTGTGAAGCCGGTCGTCTGGTGTCGGAGGGCAGTACCTGTGCTGCCCTTCGCTAGAGACCACAGGAGTGCTGGATCGTGGGAACAACATCCACCTCTAGAACGTTTGACATTTTGTCTGTGTCTTCGTTCGCGCATCCAGGTGTTGCATTCGGAAGGTCCTCACGTACGGTTTTGTTTGTCTTTTCGTTAGTGTGCGTATTCCGATCATTTTGAGTCCTTATAACTGCTGCCAAATCCGCAGTTTTTGTGTCCGGGTGGATGTTGATGAGTCTAATTAGAGCTGGGGTGATGGTCTATCAGCACAAATAAAGAAAACACCCGCACAGCACCGGATAAGAATCCGAACATAACCTGTTTTCGTTTAAAAGTCTTTCAGTAAAAGTAAAGTAAAGTAACTTACCTTTCAGGAAAAATCCGATTCTTGGCTGAAAGGAGCAGCTCACCAGACTCTTCAAAGAACTACACTGTTCAGCGTAATTTTCCGCGTCTTTTGATATATAACACACTATATTTTGAACACTTTGACTATTTTATTAGATTTTAGAACACGGAGCGCCTCCGCACGGGTCGGACGTCGGCACGCGACTGGGTAGGTTAGGTTAGGTTAGGTTAGGTTAGGTTAGGTTAGGTTAGGTTAGGTTAGGTTAGGTTAGGTTAGGTTAGGTTAGGTTAGGTTAGGTTAGGTTAGGTTAGGTTAGGTTAGGTTAGGTTAGGTTAGGTTAGGTTCCCCCCCGAAGGGTTCTCGCTTTGTCGTAGCGGGGGGGCTTAGTAACCGTGGCTTGGTCACCCACGGTGAAGCTAAGAGGAACCCAAATGGCCGGCCTAAGGCGCTCTATGGCCGGCTCCGAGGTGGTTGCCCGGGAGTGGCTCATAATGAGCTCACCTCGGAAGCGTGTCGGTGGACTGCTGGGGGTGGAAGTGGCGGAGCAGGCCGCCTTCCCACCCTCAGTAGCCGAGGCGAGTCGCGGAGGGAGAGGAGTGTCGGTGTTTCGTTGCCGCTCTCCTATCCTCCGCGACTCAAGCGGGGTCGCACCGCATGATGCGGCTGTGGTGGGGCCGCGGGGAAGAGGAGTGTCGGTGTTTCGTTGCCGCTCTCCTGTCCTCCGCGGCCGAACATCGGTCGGCGGTGGAGCCGCAGACCAGATCCACCGCAGGGGCGAACTTTCCACTGGCTCGCGAGGCGGACTCGGGGAGTCCACTTCCCACCCACAGAGGAGGCCGAGTTGGAAGGCGCGTCCGTGTTCCGGCGCGCCTTGCAGGAGAGGGGTGGAGAGGGGATGTCCTCCCCCGAAGAAGACCGGCTTGCCGAAAACCCAGCGCGAAACGAGGGTCGCGGATGTGTGCGAAAGCGTTCCCGTGACCCCGCCATACGCGACGATGGAGGAACACCATGGGGTTTTAGTCGGTGCCAGTCGACATAACCCTGCTTGCTTACACCAGATGGGTATCGTAGGCATTTCCCCATGTAAAAAGGTTAGGTTAGGTTAGGTTGGGTTAGGTTAGGTTGGGTTAGGTTAGGTTGGGATTAGGTTAGGTTAGGTTAGGTTGGGTTAGGTTAGGTTGGGATTGGGTTAGGTTAGGTTAGGTTAGGTTGGGTTAGGTTAGGTTGGGTTAGGTTAGGTTAGGTTAGGTTAGGTTGGGTTAGGTTAGGTTAAGGTTAGGTTAGGTTAAGGTTAGGTTAGGTTGGGATTTAGGTTAGGTTAGGTTAGGTTAGGTTAGGTTAGGTTAGGTTAGGTTAGGTTAGGTTAGGTTAGGTTAGGTTAGGTTAGGTTTTTTTTTTTTTTTTTTTTTTTTTTTTTTAACTTATGTTTTATCATCTTAGGCGTTTTTTTTATACTTATTAGATTATATGTTTTATATGTATTAATAGTTATTTTGTTTCGCTTATTTGGGGAGTATGTTTTCTGGCAGATCGCTATTTGATACGTTTCCTTCCAGGTCACATGTCCCCATATTATATTATTTTGTTTATTTATTTACTATTTAGTGATATACTTAATCTAATTGTTTTCATTTATTTTCTTGATGTTGTTGATGATTGTTTGGCAGAATGAAGTGAAAGAGTTGATTGCAGATTTCTTTTTTAATATTTCAGGTAAGTTATATGGTGACACCTCTACTGCGTGACACGTTTCTTCGTGACTGTGCCTTTTTGCAGCGAACGCTTGGCAGTGTAAGTAGGTGTTCTACGGATTGGCTGGAAGTGCCGTCGCAGGGACAGGTGTCATCTGGTGCTATTTTAAAACGATGTAAGTATTTCTTGTTAAATCCGTGGCCTGTAAGTATTTGTGTAAGCTGAAAGGTGATTTGTGTACATTTGCTGAGTTCTTTGATGTCGTTCAATTTTGGGAGTAGTGTTTTGTGTGAGCCTGCGAAAAACATCATCAGCTTGCCAGATATGGTGTTCTGTGCGGAGCTTGTGTTTGACGTAGGATATTGGGAACTGCGAGTAGTCAGGGCCTTGTGCATGCGTGCGCCGCTGTTGGCAGCCACATCGGCTTCTTCGTTTCCTATGACACCCGAGTGTCCCTTTACCCAGTCTATGTAAATGTTGTGTGTAATGTGGTTAGATTGTATGAGTTTATGTATGTTCACTATGATAGGGTGTGTTGCTTCTGTTATTTATCGCGTATATTGATGAGAGAGAATCGGTGAAGATGTATGTTGGGATGATTTCCGCTTACAATCCACTGGCAGGCTTTCCAGATGGCGTACGGCTCGCACACGGAGAACTGTTAACGCTTTTTGTTACAGATGTTTCGGTGTCTCCGGGTCTGTAAAGCACGAATGCGGCTCCAACTGATCCGTCATCCTGCTTACTTCCGTCAGTGAATACGCGAGTGACCAGAGTACTGTCCGTCGTTTTGGAGTTGGTTCGGTGTTCAGAGGAGGGTATGGGCTTGATAGTCAGCCTTCTAGCGGGATGTAGGAGGTCTTTGACGGGGACAGGTTTCTCGTAGGAGATGTCACTGGGGAGGAATTCGGTTTTCCCAGTGAGCCTGACTTTCCGATTTGGTGTACTTCTCGGATTTTAGGTCTAGAGGGTGAATTGTGCGAGAGCTAGAGCAGCGGTGGTTGAGATGGTGCGGAATCCTCTGATGGCTTTTATGGCAAAACCACGCTGCATGCTCATCAAAGATTTTATGATGTAGCGCTTGTTTACTATGTGTCCCCACACCCCGGCAGCGTAGGTGACGATTGGCTCGATGACTCGGAGATAGATGGTACGCACGTTCTCGGGATGAGCACCCCAGGTTGGTCAGGAGTACAAGCACAGCTTATTGAATATTCGCGACGCTTTTCCCAGAACGTGCTGTACGTGGCGTGAAGCTTCTAATTAGGTTATACCGAGGCTTGATCTCTTACAGGTTCTTAAGATTTGACCGTCCATCTCAACCCTAAGATTTCTGGCCTTGGGGTGAAGGCAATCAGTTGTGTTTTGGAGGCCCCGAATTCAGGCTGACTGCTGCGCTGAAATCAGTATCTGCTGGAGAATCGTGTCCGTGAGCTCCTCCAGCCGATTGACATTTTCGGCGGTGACCACTAGTACCACATCATCTGCATAGGCCTGTATGTGGCATCCAGGTGGTAGAAGGATCTCAATAGTTCATCAAGTATGATGTTCTAGTAGACCCGCAGGCCTGGGCACAGCCTTTGGATGTGGCTCTGGAGACGCGAACTCCTCCGTGGTCCAGAACGACATGCCTGTCTCGGAGGTAGCTCTTGATGAGGCCGTAGATATTTTTGGGCATCGTATGTCTCTGAGGCGATGAATGAGGACCGGCCACCAGGCGTTATCAAAGCCGCCCTGATGTCGAGCGAGACGGCGGCAACTTGTAATTTCTCTTGTTTAGCTTTCTGTATATTGTCTATTAGAGTGTTAATGGCGTCGACCGTGCCGGTTTGCTCCTTGAAGCCGAATTGTCGTCGATTGCACTGTCCTGTGACGGATGCCCAGTGCATGATTCGTTTGGTGATGAGTTTTCGAGGAGCTTTCCAAGGACGGGGATGAGTCCAATGGGTCGGAATGAGGTGAGAGATGTATAGTCGGCTTTGCCGGGTTTCAGGATGATTTTTACATATGCGGTTTCCACTGATCGATGTTGAAGGGTAAGGCAGCGGTTCATGATGTTGGTGGTCTCGGCTGGGGTAATGGACCGAATTGTTGGCATATGTCGGCTGTAATATGATCGAGCCCTGGGGCCTTTTGTGGTTCATGTATTGCAGACACTCCATGACCTCCTCCTCAGTGAATGGTAAGTCGTTTCCAGTGTCTACGGGAGCATCATAGCAAGCGCGAAGTTGGTGATGTCGTGCTATGGTGTCTGGATTGTCATTAGGGTAGAAATGCTCTAAAGAGAGCCTCCGCCGTCTCTTTGCACAGGTGGTGAATGTATTTCCAACCTTAAGGGTAGCTGGTGGTCGACTAGGGGCGGATTCCTTTAAAGTCTGTTGGTGAGAGACCATACATTTTCCTTCGTTTGTAATTCACAGAAGCTGCGGAAGCTTCTCGTCGACTCCGCACGTAGGGCACTGGCGTACAGGGCTTTTTTGGTCTGCTGTTGCTCTATGAGGTCATCCAATGGTAAGTTCTGTCTCTTAGCCGTGCGTAATCTGCGATGTACGTTGATTACCTCCTTTTTAAGGTCCTCAAGACGGCTGTTCCACCAAGGCGGCTTGTGTCTATTCCCTTTGCCTTTTACTCGCATCGATGCCCCACAGGCCCGGTGTATGATGTCGGTGACTTCCCCAAGGAGCGACTCAAGTCCCTCTGGGCTTAAGCTTTCAACGCTCCTGTCAAGGATGTCTGTGTTGGCCATAAGCGTGTGGACGGTGTTTCTAAATATTGTCCAATTGGCTTGTTCTGAGTTGTATAGGAAAGTGGAAGTGTTTTCTGCATGTTTATTTGTGCTTTCATTGGTGTTGAGTGAAAATTCAATGGCGTTGTGTTGGGAGGTGGGGCATGTGTCAAGATTTACGTGCCATCCAGAAATGGTGTTGAAAAGGTCGCTGGATGCAAGAGTGAGATCGATGATGGACGATCTGTTGCGGCCGTGGTGATGGTTTCAAAGTTGGAGTGTCTCCTGAGTTACAAACGTATAAGTCGTTGCTGTACGCCAGTTCAACTAGTGTTGAGCCTCTGGGGTTCGCCTTTGCACTCCCCAAGATGGGTGCCATCCATTAAAGTCGCCTCCCACAATTACTCTCGCCCTCCTATAGCTTTAAGAAAAACGTCCAGACGCTCCATGGTGTTGTTATCGACATCGGGTTCGATGTACGTTGAAGCTATGTACGTCTTCTTACTTCCTGTCGTTAGTTGTATGACCGACAGAGTTGGCTGAAAGTATTGCGATGACCAAAAGGACAGAGCCGACACCTGTCTTAGCCAGTATGCAGGCCTTGACGCGCGCCGTCGGAGAATTGGTAGATGTTGATTCGGGGATGTTTTAACCTCGTTGTTTGCGCCTACGTAAGGTTCGGATATTAGAGCAAAATGATAGCGTTCGCTGGTGAAGGAGACTAGAGGCTGGGCAACTGTTTTAGATTTGTCCACATTGCACTGTAGGAGTTTTATGGAGTTATTCGGTGCCATAATCTATTCTGTCAATGATTCTTTGTTTCATGGAGAGCAATTGTGGGCAGTTATGTGACGTGGCGCTGTGTGTGGTGGTGATGGATGATTTGTATCGGATGTTATGTTTAACACAGTTGATGCACTTGATTACAGCCTTAGGGCAGTCAGCTGTCGTGTGGGTGGACTCACTGCAGTGTGCACAGTGTTGTTCGGTGGAAGAACACTTGTTTTTTGTGTGGCCGAATCTAAGGCACTTGTAACACTGCAGGAAGGGGGTGAACTCCTCTACGTGTATGCGTTGGTGATCTACACTGATTCTGCCCAGGCTCATGCACCTGCGCCAGACAGTGGGTTGTGCAAGTAGGATGGCGTTATATAGGTTGGGGTTTCGATTGGAGCGCCGGAAACGGAACCGCAAGTCCTCCTCTTTGTTGATTGCGTTGGTGAGTTCCGGGTTCTGTCTGCTGATTATGCTCCTGTAGATCTTCAGAGGAACGTCTTTGGAGACTTAGCGAGAATGAGCATAGGTAGCAACCTGCGAGCGGAGGTTCGGCGTGAATTGTCTGGAGTATTGATGCGAGTGAGGTATCGTTCCTTTGTTCTATGTTATCAAACTCGATTCTCAATTTGTTGTTTGATACGGCAGACTCTGCTAGGGGCAAAGCCGGAATTTTTAAAACTAATATTGCGCCTCCAGGCCTCGATAATATCCTGTTTCGTCTTTACTTCGGTTTTCGCCGAGACAATAATTGCAGAGTTTGGAAGCAGTTTGGGGTGTTTGTTTGGTCGTCGGGGCTGGTTTCTGGGGCTCAGGTGCTACGGCTTGTGCATACGATGGGCGGGTTTGAGAAGGAAGAGGTCAGCAGCGGTAGTTGTCTAAGCCCTTGAACTCCTCTCTGACGCAAGCGACAATTTCCTTCTTCAATCCTTCGGTGGTGGCAGGCGGAGAGGGGCTGGTGGTGTCGAAGAGAGTGTCGTTTCCAACACTCTCTCGTTGCCCTACGGATTTCCTCCGCCGCCAGACGAATCAAAGGCGCTTGTTAGCTGCGGTAACCTCTTTCCCTCGATCCCACAGCGGTTGTGATGCAGGATATGAGCTTCTGGACGGTTTCGAGGTATGTTTCCCTACTGTTTATGTCTTCTGCAGACGCGGGTAATGGAGTTTCAGCGACTACGGGTGCCATTCAAAAGTTGTGGTGCAAAAGATTCTCAAAGATCACGCGAATCAAGGTACCGGAGGCGGCGGGGGAGGTGGGCGGGCGATTTTTCGCTAATTCTGTGTGTTTTCTTTTAATTTCGCCTGATTCGATGGTTGTGGACCGGGACTGACCGGCCGAGCAAAACAGCACGAAAACGGAAGAAACAAAAATTTTAGAATTCACAATAAAATTACGAAAGTATAAAACTAAAGGTAAGTGATTAAAACTAGAGATGGCCTGAATGCGGCACGATAACGGTGTCTAATGATTAGACTAAACAGATACTACAAGAAAAAACAGTTTGGACAAACTATGGACTGAATAACGCGAAGATATAGGCGAATTCCTATAAAACAGGGCCTCACCACTATACCTCGGTTTCGAAGAAAAAGTCGATTTTTCGCTAATTCTGTGTGTTTTTCTTGCAGGTTTCGCGCCTGATTCGATGGTTGTGGACCGGGACTGACCGGCCGAGAGCAAAAACAGCACGAAAACGGAAGAAACAAAAATTTTTAGAATTCTATTAAAATTACGAAAGTATAAAACTAAAGGTAAGTGATTAAAACTAGAGATGGCCTGAATGCGGCACGATAACGGTGTCTAATGATTAGACTAAACAGATGCTACAAGAAAAACAGTTTGGACAAACTATGGACTGAATAACGCGAAGAAGATATAGGCGAATTCTATAAAACAGGGCCTCACCACTATACCTCGGTTTCGAAGAAAAGTCGATTTTTCGCTAATTCTGTGTGTTTTTTTCTTGCAGGTTTCGCCTGATTCGATGGTTGTGGACCGGGACTGACCGGCCGAGAGCAAAACAGCACGAAAACGGAAGAAACAAAAATTTTAGAATTCTATTAAAATTACGAAAGTATAAAACTAAAGGTAAGTGATTAAAACTAGAGATGGCCTGAATGCGGCACGATAACGGTGTCTAATGATTAGACTAAACAGATACTACAAGAAAAACAGTTTGGACAAACTATGGACTGAATAACGCGAAGATATAGGCGAATTCCTATAAAACAGGGCCTCACCACTATACCTCGGTTTCGAAGAAAAGTCCGGTTACCGCTAATTCTGTGTGTTTTTCTTGCAGGTTTCGCCTGATTCGATGGTTGTGGACCGGGACTGACCGGCCGAGAGCAAAAACAACAGCACACGAAAACGGAAGAAACAAAAATTTTAGAATTCTATTAAAATTACGAAAGTATAAAACTAAAGGTAAGTGATTAAAACTAGAGATGGCCTGAATGCGGCATTCTTGGTGTCTAATGATTAGACTAAACAGATACTACAAGAAAAACAGTTTGGACAAACTATGGACTGAATAACGCGAAGATATAGGCAATTCCTATAAAACAGGGCCTCACCACTATACCTCGGTTTCCCGAAGAAAAGTCGATTTTCGCTAATTCTGTGTGTTTTTCTTGCAGGTTTCATACAGTTATGAATGAACATGGGCTGGGGACTGTCAGCCGAGAGCAAAAACAACACGAAAACGGAAGAAACAAAAATTTTAGAATTCTATTAAAATTACGAAAGTATAAAACTAAAGGTAAGTGATTAAAACTAGAGATGGCTGAATGCGGCTTTGATGTGGTGTCTAATAGTTAGACTAAACAGATACTACAAGAAAAAACAGTTTGGACAAACTATGGACTGAATAACGCGAAGATATGGGCGAATTCCTATAAAACAGGGCCTCACCACTATACCTCGGTTTCCGAAGAAAAGTCGATTTTTCGCTAATTCTGTGTGTTTTTCTTGCAGGTTTCGCCTGATTCGATGGTTGTGGACCGGGACTGACCGGCCGAGAGCAAAAACAGCACGAAAACGGAAGAAACAAAAATTTTTAGAATTCTATTAAAATTACGAAAGTATAAAACTAAAGGTAAGTGATTAAAACTAGAGATGGCCTGAATGCGGCACGATAACGGTGTCTAATGATTAGACTAAACAGATACTACAAGAAAAAACAGTTTGGACAAACTATGGACTGAATAACGCGAAGATATAGGCGAATTCCTATAAAACAGGGCCTCACCACTATACCTCGGTTTCGAAGAAAAAGTCGATTTTTCGCTAATTCTGTGTGTTTTTCTTGCAGGTTCGCCTGATTCGATGGTTGTGGACCAGGACTGACCGGCCGAGAGCAAAAACAACACAGAAAAGGAAGAAACAAAATTTTAGAATTCTATTAAAATTACGAAATTATAAAACTAAAGGTAAGTGATTAAAACAACAGATGGCCTGAATGCGGCACGATAACGGTGTCTAATGATTAGACTAAACAGATGCTACAAGAAAAACAGTTTGGACAAACTATGGACTGAATAACTTGCGAAGATATAGGCGAATTCTATAAAACAGGGCCTCACCACTATACCTCGGTTTCGAAGAAAAGTCGATTTTCGCTAATTCTGTGTGTTTTTCTTGCAGGTTTCGCCTGATTCGATGGTTGCGGACCGGGACTGACCGACCGAGAGCAAAAACAGCACGAAAACGGAAGAAACAAAAATTTTAGAATTCTATTAAAATTACGAAAGTATAAAACTAAAGGTAAGTGATTAAAACTAGAAATGGCCTGAATGCGGCGCAATCGCAGACGTCACAATGATTAGACTAAACAGATGCTACAAGAAAAACAGTTTGGACAAACTATGGACTGAATAACGCGAAGATATGGGCGAATTCCTATAAAACAGGGCCTCACCACTATACCTCGGTTTCGAAGAAAAGTCGATTTTCGCTAATTCTGTGTGTTTTTCTTGCAGGTTTCGCCTGATTCGATGGTTGTGGACCGGGACTGACCGGCCGAGCAAAAACAACACAGAAAAGGAAGAAACAAAAATTTTTAGAATTCTATTAAAATTACGAAAGTATAAAACTAAAGGTAAGTGATTAAAACTAGAGATGGCCTGAATGCGGCACGATAACGGTGTCTAATGATTAGACTAAACAGATACTACAAGAAAAACAGTTTGGACAAACTATGGACTGAATAACGCGAAGATATAGGCGAATTCTATAAAACAGGGCCTCACCACTATACCTCGGTTTCGAAGAAAAGTCGATTTTCGCTAATTCTGTGTGTTTTCTTGCAGGTTTCGCCTGATTCGATGGTTGTGGACCGGGACTGACCGGCCGAGAGCAAAAACAGCACGAAAACGGAAGAAACAAAAATTTTTAGAATTCTATTAAAATTACGAAAGTATAAAACTAAAGGTAAGTGATTAAAACTAGAGATGGCCTGAATGCGGCACGAGAACGGTGTCTAATGATTAGACTACACAAATACTACAAGAAAAAACAAATTGGAGATGCTATGGACTTAATAACGCGAGGATATAGGTGAATTCCTATAAAACAGGGCTTTACCACTATACCTCGGTTTCAAAGAAAAAGTCGATTTTTCGCTAATTCTGTGCGTTTTTCGTACAGGTTTTGCCTGATTCGATGGTTGCGGACCGGGACTGACCGGCCGAGAGCCAAAACAGCACAGAAAAGGAAGAAACAAAAAATTTTTGAATGCGATTAAAATTACGTAAGTATGAAAACTAAAGGTGAGTGATTAAAACTAGAAATGGCCTGAATGCGGCACGAGAACGGTGTCTAATGATTAGACTACACAAATACTACAAGAAAAAACAAATTGGAGATGCTATGGACTTAATAACGCGAGGATATAGGTGAATTCTATAAAACAGGGCTTTACCACTATACCTCGGTTTCAAAGAAAAAGTCGATTTTTCACACTTGCAAGCGTTTTACAGGTTTTGCCTGATTCGATGGTTGCGGACCGGGACTGACCGGCCGAGAGCAAAACAGCACAGAAAAGGAAGAAACAAAAAATTTTTGAATGCGATTAAAATTACGTAAGTATGAAAACTAAAGGTGAGTGATTAAAACTAGAAATGGCCTGAATGCGGCACGAGAACGGTGTCTAATGATTAGACTACACAAATACTACAAGAAAAAAACAAATTGGAGATGCCATGGACTTAATAACGCGAGGATATAGGTGAATTCCTATAAAACAGGGCTTTACCACTATACCTCGGTTTCAAAGAAAAAGTCGATTTTCGCTAATTCTGTGCGTTTTCGTACAGGTTTTGCCTGATTCGATGGTTATGGACCGGGACTGACCGGCCGAGAGCAAAACAGCACAGAAAAGGAAGAAACAAAAATTTTTGAATGCGATTAAAATTACGGGCATGAAAACTAAAGGTGAGTGATTAAAACTAGAAATGGCCTGAATGCGGCACGAGAACGGTGTCTAATGATTAGACTACACAAATACTACAAGAAAAACAAATTGGAGATGCTATGGACTTAATAACGCGAGGATATAGGTGGGGTTAGGTTAGGTTAGGTTAGGTTAGGTTAGGTTAGGCTAGGTTAGTTAGGCTAGGTTAGTTAGGTTAGGCTAGGTTAGGCTAGGTTAGTTAGGTTAGGTTAGGCTAGGTTAGGCTAGGTTAGGTTAGGTTAGGCTAGGTTAGGCTAGGTTAGGTTGTGGCTAGGCTAGGCTAGGTTAGGCTAGGTTAGGTTAGGTTGAAGTTAGGCTAGGTTAGGCCAGGCTAGGTTAGGCTAGGCCAGGTTGTGGCTAGGCTAGGCTAGGCTAGGCTAGGCTAGGTTAGGCTAGGTTGCCAGGTTAGGTTAGGTTAGGCTAGGTTAGGCTAGGCTAGGCTAGGCCAGGCTAGGCTAGGTTAGGCCAGGTTAGGCCAGGCTAGGTTAGGTTAGGCTAGGTTAGGTTGTGTTGAAGTTAGGGTTAGGCTAGGTTAGGCTAGGTTAGGTTAGGCTAGGTTAGGCTAGGCTAGGTTAGGCTAGGTTAGGTTAGGTTAGGTTAGGTTAGGTTAGGTTAGAGTTAGGTTAGGTTGAAGAATAGGTTAGGCTAGGCTAGGTTGTGGTTAGGTTAGGTTAGGTTAGGCTAGGTTAGTTAGGCTAGGTTAGGTTAGGTTAGGCTAGGTTAGGTTAGGTTAGGTTAGGTTAGGTTAGGCTAGGTTAGGTTAGGCTAGGTTGCCAGGTTAGGTTAGGTTAGGCTAGGCTAGGTTAGGTTAGGCTAGGTTAGGTTGAGTTAGGTTAGGTTAGGCTAGGTTAGGCTAGGCTAGGCTAGGTTGTGGCTAGGTTAGGTTAGGTTAGGTTAGGCTAGGTTAGGCTAGGTTAGGTTAGGCTAGGTTAGGTTGTGGCTAGGTTAGGTTAGGCTAGGTTAGGTTAGGTTAGGTTAGAGTTAGGTTAGGTTAGGTTAGGTTGAGTTAGGTTAGGTTGAGTTAGGTTAGGTTAGGTTAGGTTAGGTTAGGCTAGGTTAGGTTAGGTTAGGTTAGGTTAGAGTTAGGTTAGGTTAGGTTAGGTTAGGCTAGGTTAGGCTTTTTTTTATTATTAAAACCCGACTTGGGTCGGAGTCCTTTATATACTTTTATTTTATATTCGTTATTTATTTCTTTTATTGGCGTCTTCTACTATTTTGGTTCCAAATTTTATAAATGTGTCTCTACTTTCTTTCCCACCATAATGTTGTTGCTTAAGCCATCTTTGTTAGTTTAAGCATTATTGTATTTCAAGGTCGCTTTTCTTTATTATATTTAGGGCATTCAAGAATTAGGTGTGTTCGATTGTCTCATTTTGTTAGGCTCGCATATACATGCTGGATTAGGTTTACATTTCATTTATGGAGGTACCTGCAAAGCCTCCATGTCCCGTGAGTAGTTGGGTGATTTTGGGGGTTATATTTATTTGCCTTATAACTTTGTACGCCGTTTCTATGTTGGGTAAGAATATTTTAGTTGTTCCTGCTGTACTCTCTCCGAATATCTTATTTGCCACTTTGGACTGTTTCAATTTTATTTTCTTTTTAAATATGATAAAGGACATAGGTCGCATTCCTGTAAACAGGAACCTCACCACCTCGCCGGTTTCGAAGAAAAAGTCGATTTTTCGCTAATTCTGTGTGTTTTTCTTGCAGGTTTCGCCTGATTCGATGGTTGTGGACCGGGACTGACCGGCCGAGAGCAAAAACAGCACGAAAACGGAAGAAACAAAAATTTTTAGAATTCTATTAAAATTACGAAAGTATAAAACTAAAGGTAAGTGATTAAAACTAGAGATGGCCTGAATGCGGCACGATAACGGTGTCTAATGATTAGACTAAACAGATACTACAAGAAAAAACAGTTTGGACAAACTATGGACTGAATAACGCGAAGATATAGGCGAATTCCTATAAAACAGGGCCTCACCACTATACCTCGGTTTCGAAGAAAAAGTCGATTTTTCGCTAATTCTGTGTGTTTTTCTTGCAGGTTTCGCCTGATTCGATGGTTGTGGACCGGGACTGACCGGCCGAGAGCAAAAACAGCACGAAAACGGAAGAAACAAAAATTTTTAGAATTCTATTAAAATTACGAAAGTATAAAACTAAAGGTAAGTGATTAAAACTAGAGATGGCCTGAATGCGGCACGATAACGGTGTCTAATGATTAGACTAAACAGATACTACAAGAAAAACAAATTGGAGATGCTATGGACTTATGCTTTATGAGGATATAGGTGAATTCCTATAAAACAGGGCCTCACCACTATACCTCGGTTTCGAAGAAAAGTCGATTTTTCGCTAATTCTGTGCGTTTTCATTACAGGTTTGCCTGATTCGATGGTTGTGGACCGGGACTGACCGGCCGAGAGCAAAAACAGCACGAAAACGGAAGAAACAAAAATTTTAGAATTCTATTAAAATTACGAAAGTATAAAACTAAAGGTAAGTGATTAAAACTAGAATGGCCTGAATGCGGCACGAGAACGGTGTCTAATGATTAGACTAAACAGATACTACAAGAAAAACAAATTGGAGATGCTATGGACTTAATAACGCGAGGATATAGGTGAATTCCTATAAAACAGGGCCTCACCACTATACCTCGGTTTCAAAGAAAAAGTCGATTTTTCGCTAATTCTGTGCGTTTTCATTACAGGTTTGCCTGATTCCGATAGTTGCGGACCAGGACTAGCCGGCCGAGAGCAAAAACAACAAAAGGAAGAAACAAAAATTTTAGATGCGATTAAAATTATAAGTATGAAAACTAAAGGGTAAGGTGAATTCGCTTCGAAATAGCCTGAATGCGGCGCTGAACGGTGTCTAATGATTAGACTACTACGATACTACAAAAACAAATTGGAGATACTATGGACTTATACTTGCGGATATAGAATTGAATTCCTATAAAACAGGGCTTTACCACTACTCGGTTTCGAAAAGTCGATTTTTCGCTAATTCGTAGATTTTCATTAGGTTTTGCCTGATTCGATGGTTGCAGACCAGGACTGGCCGGCCGGAAGCAAAAACAACACAAGAAAAGGAAGAAACAAAAAATTTGGAATGCGGTCATTACGTAGAGGTATGAAAACTAGGGTGAGTGATTAAAACTGAAATGGCCTGAATGCGGCGCAGGAGCGAAGGTGTCTGTGGATTAAGACTACTGCGATACTACAGAAAAACAAATTGGAGATGCTATGGACTTAATAACGCGAGGATAGGTGGGTTAGGTTGAGTTAGGTTAGGTTAGGTTAGGATTGGGATTGGGTTAGGTTAGGTTGGGTTAGGTTAGGTTAGGTTAGGTTAGGTTGGGTTAGGTTGGGATTTGGAAGTTCCAGGTTGGGATTGGGATTTAGGTTGGGGTTAAGGTTAGGTTAGGTTGGAGTTGGGTTGGGATTAGGTTAGGTTGGAAGTTAGGTTGGGATTAGGTTAGGGATTTAGGATTAGGTTAGGTTAAGGTTGGAGTTGGGATTGGGTTGAGTTAGGTTAGGTTGGGGATTGGATTTAGGTTAGGTTAGTTGGTTAAAGTTAAGTTGGGATTGATTTAGGTTAGGTTGGGATTGGGAGGTTGGAAGTTTAGGTTGGGATTTAGGATTTAGGTTTAAGAATTTAAGGTTGGTTAGGGATTTAAGGACAGGATTTAGGATTAGGATTAGGATTCAGGTTAGAGTTAGGATTAGAGTTAGGTTAGGTTAGATTTAAGGTTAGGTTAGGTGGTTAAGGTTGGGATTAGAGTTAGGTTAGGTTAGGTTAGGGGTTTAAGGATTTAGGTTGGGATTGCAGGGTTAGGTTAGGTTAGGTTAGGGATTCCAGGATTTAGAGTTAGAGTTGGTTAGGATTAGGATTTAGATTTAGGTTAGGTTGCATTGGGATTTAAGGATTTAGGTTAGGTTAGGATTCCCAGGATTGGTTAGGTTAGGTTAAGTTAGGATTAGAGTTAGGTTAAGTTGGGAATTAGGTTAGGTTAGGTTAGAGTTAGAGTTGGGTTAGGTTAAGTTAGGTTAGAGTTTAAGGTTGGGATTTAAGGTTGGGATTTAGGATTAGAGTTTAAAATTGGGATTGGGATTTAAGGTTGGGATTGGGATTTAGGTTGGAGTTAGGTTAGAATTTAGGTTAGAGTTAGGTTAGGATTAGGTTAAGTTAGGTTAGAGTTAGGATTAGGTTAGAGTTAGAGTTAGGATTAGGTTAGAGTTAGAGTTAGAGTTAGAGTTAGAGTTAGGACAGTTAGAGTTGGGATTGGGATTTAGGTTGGAGTTAGTTAGGTTAGGTTAGGTTGGAGTTGGTTAAGGATTTAGGTTAAGGTTAGGTTGAGTTAGGTTAGGTTAGGTTGGGTTAGGTTGGGATTGGGATTTAGGTTGAGTTAGGTTTTTTTATTATTAAAACCTCAAGCTTGGGTCAGGTCCTTTATATACTTTTATTTTATATTCGTTATTTTATTTCTTTTGATGGCGTCTTCTACTATTTTGGTTCCAAATTTTATAAGTAATATATACTTTCTTTTCCCACCATAATGTTGTTGTAAGCTATCTTTGTTAGTTTAAGCATTAGTTGTATTTCAGGTCGTTTCTTTCTTTATTATATTTAGGGCATTCCAGAATTAGGTGTTCGATTGTCTCATTTTGTTAGGCTCGCATATACATGCTGGATTAGGTTTACATTTGTATTATGGAGAGTACCTACAGCCTCCATGTCCACGTGATGATTAGTGATTTTGGGGTTATATTTATTTGCCTTATAACTTTGTACATGTTTCTATATTTGGGTAAGAATATTTTAGTTGTTCTGCTGTACTCTCCTCAGATATCTTGTGTACCACTTTTGGACCATTTCAATTCTATTTCTTTTAAATATGATAAGGACATAGGTCGTATTCCTGGTGCTGTTTTGAAAGTGCCGCATCTTTGGCCAAGTTCATCCTTTCATGCCCATGATACCTATAATGCGCTTCTTAAAAAGTTTCAGCTCTGGTTCCCTTCTATCCAACTCACAAAGTTTTTCTGATAGTAAAAGCGAGCAGTGAAATGTATCTCTTCTTCAACAGTTCAGTGATGATCTGGAGTCCTAGCTAAAACACAGCTTTTCTTTTGTATTTAGAGTCAGAAGAGCTGTTGTGTGGATATATGTAAAGAGCATAAAGTTCCGCCTGAAAGACTGGCCAGTAATTCTCCAGTTTAATTTTGTTTGTTTCCTTTCCACCCCTCCACCAAGATATTGCTGCTCCTACCTTATCCTCAATTCTGCTGCCATCCATGTATATATTTATTGTTTATTCCTTCGATAGATCTTTAATGAGGTAAATTTGAGACCTCGAGTTCGTAGTTGACTTCGGTTCGTTTGCTGGGTGAGACTTCTGGGACACTCACTTTTTTCTCCACTGTACGATCTTTTATGAGATTTTCAGTTGCTATACCCTCTTGGCTAAATATAGTATCTTAGACTCTTGTGCTCGAAGATCCAATGGTATAAAGTCCCGACATCACTATAGGGAAGGCGTTTAAAGAGACTGTACTGATAAGATCTCTGTACTGTGCAGAAACCTCTCTGGGCCCTTTCTGCCAAGTATTTTCTGGATAATATCCGTTTTTGTGCTGCCGGTGCCCATACACTAGCAGGTATAATTATAATGGAGGCTCTATCACACTGATGTACATCTGCCTTGATAAAGCTTCAGTTAAGTGCCATGTCAGCACTGGCTGCTCTAGCCAGTTGTTTATGAAAATGTCCTATTGCTTTTTTACTTATATATTTAATGTGACTTTTTTAAATGTTAATTTGTGATCTATTATTATTACTCCTAATATTTTAATTTCTTTCGATATTTCTATATTTCAGCTGCCATTTTGTATAGGCAGGTATTGTATTTGGGATTTCTTTATTATTATCATTGCTTGGCTTTATTGGCTCATTTTAATTTGCCAACTTTTACCCCTCATACCCGCATAAGGCAAGTGTTCCTCTTATTTGTCTTGTATAGTGTTGGTGTTTTGTCAGAAGCAAGAACGATATCATCAGCGAACGCCCTGACAGTATACATCACTTTGTCCCACCTCATCAAGCAGTGGATCAATTAGCAGGTTGTTCAAAATGAGCCCTGTGTGATCAGGCCTTGTACACAGCCCTTCAGCGAAGGCCGTGCAGAAGATGTTCTCTCCTGCATATTTTATAAGTAACTTTCTGGTAGGTTAAGTTAGGTTAGGTTAGGATTAGGTTAGAGTTGGGATTAGGTTAGGTTAAGTTAAGGTTAGGTTAAGTTAGGTTAGAGTTGAGTTGGGATTAGGTTAGGATTGGGATTAGGTTAGGTTAGGTTGGGATTAGGTTAAGTTGGGATTAGGTTAGGATTGGGATTAGGTTAGAGTTAGGATTGGGATTAGGTTAGGTTGGGATTAGGTTAGGTTGAGTTGGGATTAAGGTTAGGTTAGGTTAGGTTAGGTTAGGTTAGGTTAGGTTAGGTTAGGTTGGGTTAGGTTAGGTTAGGTTAGGTTAGGTTAAGGTTGGGATTGGGATTGGGATTGGGATTGGGATTAGAGTTAGAGTTAGGTTAGGTTCAGGTTGGGTTAGGTTGGGTTGGGTTGGGTTAGGTTGGAGTTAGGTTAGGTTAGGTTGAGTTAGGTTAGGTTAAGGTTAGGTTAGGTTGGGTTGGGTTGGGTTAGGTTAGGTTAGGTTGGGTTGGGTTAGGTTAGGTTAGGATTGGGATTAGGTTAGGTTGGAGTTGGGATTAGAGTTAGGTTAGGTTAGGTTAGGTTAGGTTGGGTTAGGTTAGGTTAGGTTAGAGTTAGGTTAGGTTAGGTTAGGTTAGGTTGGGTTAGGTTAAGGTTGGGTTAGGTTAGGTTAGGTTGAGTTGGGTTAGGTTGGGTTAGGTTAGGTTGGAGTTAGGTTGGAGTTGGGTTGGGTTAGGTTAGGTTAGGATTAGGTTAGGTTGGGTTGGGTTAGGTTAGGTTGGGTTAAGGTTAGAGTTGGAGTTGGGTTAGGTTCAGGTTGGAGTTCAGGTTAGGTTAGGTTGGGATTGAGTTAGGTTAGGTTAGGTTAGGTTGGGTTAAGGTTAGGTTAGGTTGGGTTAGGTTCAGGTTGGGATTAAGGTTAGGTTAGAGTTGGGTTAGGATTGAGTTAGGTTAGGTTAGGTTAGGTTGGAGTTAGGTTAAGGTTAGAGTTAGGTTAGGTTAAGTTAGGTTAGGTTAGGTTAGGTTAGGTTGGTTAGGTTAGGTTAGTTAGGTTAGGTTAGGTTGGGTTGGGATTAGGTTAGAGTTAGAGTTAGGTTAGGTTAGGTTAGGTTAGGATTTAAGTTAGAGTTAGAGTTAGGTTAGAGTTGGGATTAGGTTGGGATTAGGTTAGAGTTAGAGTTAGGTTAGGATTAGGTTAGAGTTAGGTTAAGGTTAGGATTAGGTTAGGATTAGGTTAGGTTAAGGTTGGAGTTAGGTTAAGTTAGAGTTGGGATTGGGATTAGAGTTAGAGTTGGGATTAGGTTAGGTTAGAGTTAGGTTAGGTTAGAGTTAGGTTAGGATTGAGTTGGGTTAGGTTAGAGTTAGAGTTAGGTTAGGATTAGGTTAGAGTTAAGAGTTAGGTTAGAGTTAGAGTTAGAGTTGGAAGTTAGGATTAGGTTAGAGTTAGAGTTAGGATTAGGTTAAGAGTTAAGGTTAGGTTAGGTTAAGAGTTAGGTTAAGAGTTAAGGTTAGGTTAGGTTAGGTTAGGTTAGGATTTAGAGTTAGAGTTAGAGTTAGAGTTGGGATTAAGGTTAGGTTAGAGTTAGAGTTAGGTTAGGATTAGGTTAGAGTTAGGTTAGGTTAGAGTTAGGTTGAGTTAGAGTTAGAGTTAGAGTTAAGTTAAGAGTTAAGAGTTAGGTTAAGTTAGAGTTAAGTTAGGTTAGGTTAGGATTAGGATTTAGAGTTGGGATTGGGTTGGGTTGGGTTGGGTTAGGTTGGGGTTAGAGTTGGAGTTGGGATTGGGTTAGGTTGGAGTTGGGTTGGGTTGGGTTGGGTTGGGATTCAGGTTGGGTTAGGTTGGGATTAGGTTAGGATGGGATTCAGGTTAGGTTGGGTTAGGTTAGGTTAGGTTGGGATTGGGATTGGGTTAGGTTAGGTTAGGTTAGGTTAGGTTGGGATTGGGTTAGGTTAGGTTGGAGTTAGGTTGGGATTAGGTTAGGTTAGGTTAGGTTGGGATTGGGTTAGGTTCAGGTTGGGATTGGGTTGGGATTGGGTTAGGTTGGGATTGAGTTAGGTTAAGTTAGGTTAGGTTGGGTTAGGTTAGGTTAGGTTAGGTTGGAGTTAGGTTAAGGTTAGGTTAGAGTTAGGTTAGGTTAAGTTGGGATTAAGTTAGAGTTAGAGTTAAGTTAGAGTTAGAGTTAGGTTAAGTTGGAGTTAGAGTTAGGATTGGGTTAGGTTAAGGTTGGGATTAGAGTTAGAGTTGGAGTTAAGTTAGGTTAAGAGTTAAGTTAAATTTAAGTTAAGTTAGGTTAGGTTGGAAGTTAGGATTTAGGTTAGGATTTAAGTTGGGATTAAGTTAGAGTTAAGGTTAGGTTGGGTTAGAGTTAGAGTTAGAGTTAGGTTAGGTTAAGAGTTAAGAGTTAGGTTAAGTTGGGATTAGAGTTAAGAGTTAAGTTAAGTTGGGAGTTAAGTTAGAGTTAAGTTGGAAGTTAGAGTTAAGTTAGGATTTAAGAGTTAGAGTTAGAGTTAAGTTAGAGTTAGGTTAAGTTGGAGTTAGGTTAGGATTTAAGTTAGGATTAGAGTTAAGTTGGAAGTTAGAGTTAGGTTAAGTTAAGTTAGAGTTAGAGTTAAGTTAGAGTTAGGTTAAGTTAGAGTTAGAGTTAGAGTTAAGTTAGAGTTAGGTTAGGTTAGGATTAGGTTAAGTTGGAGTTAGAGTTAGAGTTAAGTTAGGTTAGAGTTAGAGTTAGGTTAAGTTAAGTTAGAGTTAGAGTTAGAGTTAGGTTAAGTTAGAGTTAGGTTAGAGTTAGAGTTAGGTTAAGTTAGGTTAGAGTTAGAGTTAGAATTTAAGTTAGAGTTAGGATTAGAGTTAAGTTAGGTTGGGATTAGAGTTAGAGTTAGGTTAAGTTAGGTTAGGTTAAGTTAGGTTAGAGTTAAATTTAAGTTGAAGTTAGGTTAGAGTTAGTTAGAGTTAGGATTAGAGTTAAGTTAGAGTTAGAGTTAGAGTTGGGATTAGAGTTAGAGTTAGAGTTAGAGTTAAGTTAGAGTTAAGTTAGAGTTAAGTTAGAGTTAAGTTAGGATTAGAGTTAGAGTTAGGTTAAGAGTTAAGAGTTAGAGTTAGGTTAGGATTAGAGTTAGAGTTAGAGTTAGAGTTAGAGTTAGTTAGAGTTAAGTTAGGTTAGGTTAAGTTAGAGTTAAGTTAGGATTAGAGTTAGAGTTAAGTTAAGTTGGGAGTTAGGTTAAGTTAGGATTGAAGTTAGGTTAAGTTGGGATTAAGTTAGAGTTAAGTTAGAGTTAAGTTGGGATTAAGAGTTAAGTTAGAGTTAAGTTAGAGTTAGGTTAAGTTAGGTTAGAGTTGGGATTAGGTTAGAGTTAGAGTTAGAGTTAGAGTTAAGTTAGAGTTAGAGTTAGGATTAGAGTTAGAGTTAGGTTAGAGTTAGGATTAGGTTAGGATTAGGTTAGAGTTAAGTTAGGATTAGAGTTAGAGTTAGAGTTAGTTAGAGTTAGAGTTAAGTTGGGAGTTAAGTTAAGTTGGGAGTTAGAGTTAGAAGTTAAGTTAAGTTAGAGTTAAGTTAGGTTAAGTTAGAGTTAGAGTTAAATTTAGAGTTAGTTAGGTTAGGTTAGGTTGAGTTAGGTTAAGTTAAGTTAGGTTAAGTTAAGTTAGAGTTAGGTTAGAGTTAGGTTAGGTTAGAGTTAGGTTAAGGTTAGAGTTAGGATTCAAGTTAGAGTTAGGTTGGGTTAGAGTTAGGATTCAGAGTTAGAGTTAAGTTAAGTTGGGATTAGAGTTAGAGTTAGGTTAGAGTTAGAGTTAGGATTGGAGTTAGGTTAAGTTGGGATTAGAGTTAGAGTTAGGATTCAAGTTAGAGTTAGAGTTAGAGTTGGAAGTTAGAGTTGGGAGTTAAGTTAGAGTTAGGTTAGAGTTAAGTTAGGATTCAAGTTAGAGTTAAGTTAGGTTAAGTTAGGTTAGAGTTAGGTTAAGTTGAGTTAGGTTAGAGTTAAGTTAAATTTAAGAGTTAGAGTTAGAGTTAGGTTAGGATTAGGTTAGAGTTAAGTTGAAGTTAAGTTAGGTTAGGTTAAGTTAGGATTAGAGTTGGGATTAAGTTAGAGTTGGGATTAGAGTTAGGATTGGGATTAGGTTAAGAGTTAGAGTTAAGTTAAGTTAGAGTTAAGAGTTAAGTTAGGTTAGAGTTAGGTTAAGTTAGAGTTGAAGTTAGAGTTGGGATTAGAGTTAGAGTTAGAGTTAGAGTTGAAGTTAGGATTAGAGTTAGAGTTAGAGTTAGGTTAGAGTTAAGTTAGGATTTAAGTTAGAGTTAGAGTTAAGTTAGAGTTAGAGTTGGAGTTAGGTTAAGAGTTAGAGTTAAGTTAGAGTTAAGAGTTAGAGTTAAGTTAAGTTAAGTTAGGTTAGGATTAGGTTAGGATTCAAGTTAGAGTTAAGTTAAATTTAAGTTAAGTTAGAGTTAAGTTAGAGTTAAGTTAGATTTAAGTTAGGTTAGGTTAGGTTAGAGTTAGAGTTAGGTTAAGAGTTAGAGTTAGGTTAGGTTAGAGTTAGTTAGGATTAGAGTTAGAGTTAGAGTTAGAGTTAGAGTTAGAGTTAGGTTAAGTTAGGATTGGGATTAGAGTTAGGTTAGGATTGGGATTAGAGTTAGGATTCAAGTTAGAGTTAGGTTAGAGTTAGGTTAGAGTTAGGTTAGAGTTAGGTTAAGTTGGGTTAGGTTAGGTTAAGTTAAGTTAAGTTAGAGTTAAGTTAAGAGTTAGAGTTAGAGTTAGGTTAGAGTTAAGTTAAGTTGGGATTAGAGTTAAATTTAAGTTAGAGTTAAGTTGGGATTAGGTTAGAGTTAAGTTAAGTTAGAGTTAAGTTAAGTTAAATTTAAGTTAGAGTTGGGATTTAAGTTAAATTTAAGTTAAGTTAAGGTTAAGTTAAGTTAAATTTAAGTTAGAGTTAGAGTTGAAGTTAAGTTAGGTTAGGTTAGGTTAAGTTAAGGTTAGGTTAGAGTTAAGTTAGAGTTAAGTTAAGTTAGAGTTAAGTTAAGAGTTAAGTTAAGTTAAGTTAAGAGTTAAGTTAAGTTAGGTTAGAGTTAAGAGTTAGAATTTAGAGTTAGGTTAAGTTAAATTTAGGTTAAGTTAAGTTAAATTTAAGTTAAGTTAGAGTTGAGTTAAGTTAGAGTTAAATTTAAGTTAAATTTAAATTTAAATTTAAGTTGGGATTGGGATTAGAGTTAAATTTAAGTTAAGTTAGATTTAAGTTAGGATTGAAGTTAAGTTAAATTCAAGTTAAGTTAAGTTAAGTTAGGATTAGAGTTAAGTTAAGTTAAGTTAGATTTAGAGTTAAGTTAAGTTAAGTTAAATTTAGAGTTAGGTTAGGTTGGGTTAGGTTAGGTTAGGTTGGGTTAGGTTAGGTTGGGTTGGAGTTGGGTTGGGTTAGGTTAGGTTGGGTTAGGTTAGGTTGGGTTGGGTTAGGTTAGGTTAGGTTAGGTTGGGTTAGGTTGGGTTGGGTTAGGTTAGGTTAAGGTTAGGTTGAGTTGGGTTAGGTTAGGTTAAGGTTAGGTTAGGTTAGGTTAGGTTAAGGTTAAGGTTAGGTTGAGTTAGGTTAGGTTAGGTTAGGTTAGGTTAGGTTAGGTTGGGTTAGGTTAGGTTAGGTTAGGTTAGGTTAGGTTGGGTTGGGTTAGGTTAGGTTAGGTTGGGTTAGGTTAAGGTTAGGTTGGGTTGGGTTGGGTTAGGTTAAGTTGGGTTAGGTTAAGGTTAAGGTTAGGTTAGGTTAGGTTGGGTTAGGTTGGGATTGGGTTAGGTTAGGTTAGGATTAGGTTAAGTTAGGTTAGGTTAGGTTAGGTTAGGTTGGTTAGGTTAGGTTAGGTTGGGATTGGGTTAGGTTGGGATTGGGTTAGGTTAAGAGTTAGGTTAGGTTAGGTTAGGTTAGGTTAGGTTAGAGTTAGGTTAGGTTGGGATTAGGTTAGGATTAGGTTAGGTTAGGTTGGGATTGGGTTAGGTTAGGTTGAGTTAGGTTAGGTTAGAGTTAGGTTAGGTTGGGATTAGGTTAGGTTAGGTTAGAGTTGGGATTGGGATTGGGATTAGGTTAGGTTAGGTTGAGTTGGGTTAGGTTAGGTTGGAGTTGGGATTGGGTTAGGTTAAGTTAAGGTTAGGTTAGGTTAGGTTAAGTTAGAGTTAGAGTTAGGTTGGGATTAGGTTAGGTTAGGTTAGGTTAGGTTGGGATTAGGTTAGGTTGGGTTGGGTTGGGATTAGGTTAAGTTAAGTTGGGATTGGGATTGGGTTAGGTTAGGTTGAGTTAGGTTAGGTTAGGTTGGGATTGGGATTGGGTTAGGTTGGGATTAGGTTAGGTTGGGATTGGGTTAGGTTAGGTTAGGATTAGGTTAGAGTTAGGTTAGAGTTAGGTTAAGTTAGGTTAGAGTTAGAGTTAAGTTAAGAGTTAGGTTAGGTTAAGTTAGGTTAGGATTAGAGTTAGGTTAGGTTAGGTTGGGATTAGGTTGGGATTAGGTTAAGTTGGGATTGAGTTGGGATTAGAGTTAGGTTAAGTTAAGTTAGAGTTGGGATTAGGTTAGGTTAGGTTAGTTAGGTTAGGTTAGAGTTGGGATTGGGATTAGAGTTAGGATTTAAGAGTTAAGGTTAGGTTAGAGTTGAGTTAAGTTAAGTTAGGTTAAGTTAAGTTAGGTTAGGTTAAGTTGGAGTTAGGTTAAGAGTTAAGAGTTGGGATTAGGTTGGGATTAGGTTAAGTTAGGTTAAGTTGGGTTAGAGTTAGGTTAGGTTGGGATTAGGTTAGGTTAGAGTTAAGAGTTGGGATTAGAGTTAGGTTGAGTTGGGATTAGGTTGGGATTAGAGTTAGAGTTAGAGTTAGAGTTAAGTTAAGTTAAGTTGGGATTAAGTTAGAGTTAGAGTTGATTTAGGTTAGAGTTAGAGTTAAGTTGAAGTTAGGATTAGGTTGGGTTAAGGTTAGGTTAGGATTGGGATTGAGTTAGAGTTAGAGTTAGAGTTGGGATTGGGATTGAGTTAGGTTAGAGTTAGAGTTAGGATTTAAGTTAGGTTAGGATTAGAGTTGGGATTAGAGTTAAGTTGAAGTTAAGTTAGAGTTAGAGTTAGGTTAGAGTTAGGTTGGAAGTTAGGTTAGGTTAAGTTAAATTTAGGTTAGAGTTAGGTTAGGTTAGGATTAGAGTTAGGTTAGGTTAGGTTGGGTTAGGTTAGGTTAAGAGTTAGGTTAAGTTAGAGTTAGAGTTAGAGTTAGGATTAGGTTAGGTTAGGATTGGGATTTAAGTTAGAGTTAGGTTAGGTTAGGATTAGAGTTAAGTTAGGTTAGGATTAGAGTTAAGAGTTAGGTTAAGTTAGGATTTAAGAGTTAGAGTTAGGTTAAGTTGGAGTTAAGTTAGGTTAAGTTAGGTTAGAGTTAGGTTAGGTTAGGTTAGGTTAAGTTAGGTTAGAGTTAGGTTAGAGTTAAGTTAGGTTAGAGTTAGGATTTAAGTTAGGTTAGGTTGAGTTAGGTTGGAGTTAGAGTTAAGAGTTAGAGTTAGAGTTAAGGTTAGGTTAAGTTGGGAGTTAAGTTAGGTTAGGTTAAGTTAGGTTAGTTAGGTTAAGGTTAGAGTTAGGTTGGGATTAGGTTAGGATTAGAGTTAGGATTGGGATTAGGTTAGGTTAGGTTGGAGTTAGGTTAGGTTAGAGTTAGAGTTAGGTTAGGTTAGGTTAGGTTAGGATTGGGATTGGGATTGAGTTAGGTTAGGTTGGAAGTTAGGATTAGGTTGGGATTGGGATTTAGGTTGGGATTGGGATTGGGATTAGGTTAGGTTGGGATTAGGTTGGGATTTAAGTTAGGTTAAGTTAAGGTTAAGGTTAGGTTAGAGTTAGGTTAGAGTTGGGATTTAGGTTGGGATTAGGTTAGGTTGATTTAGGTTAGGTTAGGATTTAAGAGTTAGAGTTAGAGTTAGGTTGGGTTAGGTTGGGTTAGGTTAGGTTGGGTTAAGGTTAGAGTTAGGTTAGAGTTAAGTTAGAGTTAGGTTAGGTTAGAGTTGGAGTTAGAGTTAGGTTAAGAGTTAGGTTAGAGTTAGGATTGGGATTGGGTTAGGTTAGGATTGGGATTGGGATTGGAGTTAGGTTAGAGTTGGGATTTAAGTTAGGTTAGGTTAGGTTAGAGTTGGGTTAGGATTAGGTTAGAGTTAGGTTAGAGTTAGAGTTAGGTTGGAGTTAGGTTAAGTTGGGATTAGAGTTAGGTTAAGTTGGGATTAGGTTAGGTTAAGGTTAGGATTAGGTTAGGTTAGGTTAGAGTTAAGTTAGAGTTAGGTTAGAGTTAGGTTAAGTTAAGGTTAAGTTAGGTTAGGTTAGAGTTAGGTTAGAGTTGGGATTGGGATTGAGTTAGGTTAGGTTAGGTTGGAGTTAGGTTGGAGTTAGGTTAAGAGTTAAGTTAGGTTAAGGTTAAGTTGGGATTAGGATTAGGTTAAGTTGGGATTAGGTTAGAGTTAGGTTAAGAGTTAGGTTAGGACAGGTTAGGTTAGGATTTAGGTTAGGATTTAAGTTAGAGTTAAGTTAGGTTAAATTTAGGTTAGAGTTAGAGTTAGGATTAGAGTTAGAGTTAGAGTTAGGTTAGGTTAAGTTAGAGTTGGAGTTAGAGTTAAGTTAGGTTAGGTTAGAGTTGGAGTTAAGGTTAGAGTTGGAAGTTAGAGTTAGAGTTGGGATTAGGTTAGAGTTAGAGTTGGAGTTAGGATTAGAGTTAAGTTAGGTTAGAGTTAGGTTAAGTTAGGTTAGAGTTAAGTTAGAGTTAAGTTAGGTTAAGTTGGGATTAGAGTTGGGATTAGGTTAAGTTAAGTTGGGATTAGGTTAAGGTTAGGTTAGAGTTAGAGTTGAGTTAGGTTGGGATTAGGTTAGGTTAGGTTAGGTTAGGTTAGAGTTAGAGTTAAGTTAGGTTGGGATTAGGTTAGGATTGGGATTAGAGTTAGGTTAGGATTAGAGTTAGAGTTGGAAGTTAGAGTTAGGATTTAGGTTAGGTTGGAAGTTAGAGTTAAGTTAGGTTAAGTTAAGTTAAGAGTTAGAGTTAGAGTTAAGTTAGAATTTAAGTTAGAGTTGATTTAAGTTAGAGTTAAGAGTTAAGTTGGGATTTAAGTTAGGATTAGAGTTAGGTTAAGTTAAGAGTTAAGTTAGGATTTAAGTTAAGTTAAGTTAGAGTTGGGATTTAAGTTAAGTTAAGTTGGGATTAGGTTAAGTTAAGTTAGAGTTAAGTTAAGAGTTAGAGTTAGAGTTAGAGTTAGAGTTAAGAGTTAAGTTAGGTTAGAGTTAGAGTTAAGTTAGAGTTAGGTTAAGTTAGGTTAAGTTAAGTTAGAGTTAAGTTAGAGTTAGGATTAGAGTTAGGATTTAAGTTAGAGTTGGGATTGGGATTTAAGTTAAATTTAGGTTAGAGTTAAGTTAGGTTAGGTTAAGAGTTAGGATTTAGGTTAGAGTTAAGTTAGAGTTAGAGTTAGAGTTAAGTTAGGATTAGAGTTAGAGTTAGGTTAGAGTTAGAGTTAAGTTAGAGTTAAGAGTTAGAGTTAAGAGTTAAGTTAAGTTAGAGTTGGAGTTAGGTTAAATTTAAGTTAAGTTGGGATTAGAGTTAGGATTAGAGTTAGGTTAGGACAGGTTAGGTTAGGTTGAGTTGGGATTAGGTTAGGTTGGGATTGGGATTAGGTTAGGTTAAGTTAGGTTAGGTTAGGTTGGGTTAGGTTGGAGTTAGGTTAGGTTAGGTTAGGTTAGGTTAGGTTAGGTTAGGTTAGGTTAGGTTAGGTTGGGATTGGAGTTAGGTTGGAGTTAGGTTAGGTTAGGTTAGGTTAGGTTAGGTTGGGTTAGGTTAGGTTAAGGTTAGGTTAGGTTAGGTTAGGTTGGAGTTAGGTTGGGATTGGGATTAGGTTAGGTTAGGTTGGGTTAAGGTTAGGTTAGGTTGGGTTGGGTTAGGTTAGGTTGGGTTAGGTTAGGTTGGAAGTTAGAGTTAGGTTGGGTTGGGTTAGGTTGGGTTAGGTTGGGTTAGGTTAGGTTGGGTTAGGTTGGGTTAGGTTAGGTTGGGTTAAGGTTAGGTTAGGTTAGGTTGAGTTAGGTTAGGACAGGTTAGGTTAGGTTAAGGTTAGGTTGGGTTAGGTTAGGTTGGGTTGGGTTAGGTTGGAGTTAGGTTAGGTTGGGTTAGGTTAGGTTAGGTTAGGTTGGGTTAGGTTAGGTTAGGTTAAGGTTAGAGTTAGGTTAGGTTGGGTTAGGTTAGGTTAGGTTAGGTTAGGTTAGGTTAGGTTAGGTTAGGACAGGTTAGGTTAGGTTAGGTTAGGTTGGGATTGGGATTGGGATTAGGTTAGGTTAGGTTAGAGTTAGAGTTAGGTTAGGTTAGGTTAGGTTAAGGTTAGGTTAGGTTAGGTTAGGTTGGGTTAGGTTAGGTTAGAGTTAGGTTAGGTTGGGTTAGGTTGGGTTAGGTTAGGTTAGGTTAGAGTTAGGTTAGGTTAAGGTTAGGTTAGGTTAGGTTAGGTTAGGTTAGGTTAGGTTAGGTTGGGATTGGGATTAGGTTAGGTTAGGTTAGGTTGGGTTAGGTTAGGTTGGTTGGGATTAGGTTAGGTTAGGTTGGGATTAGGTTAGGTTAGGTTAGGTTAGGTTGGAAGTTAGAGTTAGGTTAGGTTAGGTTAGGTTAGGTTAGGTTAGGTTAGGTTAGGTTAGGTTAGGTTAGGTTAGGTTAGGTTAGGTTAGGTTGAGTTAGGTTAGGTTAGGTTAGGTTAGAGTTAGGTTAGGTTAGGTTAGGTTAGGTTAGGTTTTTTTTTTTTTTTTTTTTTTTTTTTTTTTTTTTAATAGCCTGAATACGGCACGAGAACGGTGTCTAATGGTTAGACTACACAAATACTACAAGAAAAACAAATTGGAGATGCTATGAACAAAACGCGACGGCACGAGAA
>JAGSMU010000191.1:0-66097 GCA_029286865.1 Teinopalpus imperialis
CGGTGTCTAATGGTTAGACTACACAAATACTACAAGAAAAAACAAATTGGAGATGCTATGAACAAAACGCGAGGATATAGGTGAATTCCTATAAAACAGGGCTTTACCACTATACCTCGGTTTCAAAGAAAAATCGATTTTTCGCTATTTCTGTGCGTTTTTCTTACAGGTTTTGCCTGATTCGATGGTTGCGGGCCGGGACTGACCGGCCGAGGCAAAAACAGCACAGAAAAGGGAAAAACAAAAATTTTAGAATGCGATTAAAATTACGTAAGTATGAAAACAAGGTGAGTGATTAAAACTAGAAATAGCCTGAATACGGCACGAGAACGGTGTCTAATGATTGAACTACACAAATACTACAAGAAAAAACAAATTGGAGATGCTATGAACTTAAAAACGCGGGGATATAGGTGTGAATTCTATAAAACAGGGCTTTACCACTGTACCTCGGTTTCAAAGAAAAAGTCGATTTTTCGCTATTTCTGTGCGTTTTCTTACAGGTTTTGCCTGATTCGATGGTTGCGGGCCGGGACTGACCGGCCGAGCAAAACAGCACAGAAAAGGAAGAAACAAAAATTTTAGATGCGATTAAAATTACGTAATTATGAAAACAAAAGGTGAGTGATTAAAACTAGAAATAGCCTGAATACGGCACGAGAACGGTGTCTAATGAGTTAGACTACACAAATACTACAAGAAAAAACAAATTGGAGATGCTATGAACTTAAAAACGCGAGGATATAGGTCGTTAGGTTAGGTTAGGATTGGGATTAGGTTGACCGAGACGGTACAGCGAGGATCCGGAGGAGATCAGTGTGGGGTTCCACAGGGGGTCGGTTTTGGGCCGTTACTGTGGAATCTCGCCTACGACTCTGTTCTGCGAGTCAGGCTCCCATGGCGTATATGTCGTCTGTTACGCTGACGACACGTTAGTGGTCGCCAGCGGGACTCCATCGAGAGGACCAAGGAGCTCGCCGAGCTTGGGGGCGGAAATCGTCGTCGCCAAAGTCCACGAGTTGGGACTGGAGGTAGCGCCTCCCACCGAAGGCGCTATGGTTCCACAAACTGCCGCGGAGCGGGAACCACCCGACTCGTGCGTCGAGTAGGTGAGTCCCGGAAGTCAGAGTGGGGCGGTACGCTGAAGTGCCTAGGCCTCACCCTGGACAGTCGCTGGGGCTTCGAAGAGCACTTCGAGCGCCTGGTCCCCGGATCGAGGGTAGCGGGTGCTATGCACGAGACTGCTGCCCAATCTCGGGGACGGTGAGAGATTCGCCGCCTCTATGCCGGGGTCGTACGATCCGTAGCCCACTCTATGGGGCGCCCGTATGGAGCGAGGCTGGCCATCCGACGCTGTAGGACTAAGATCTACAGCGTCCAGCGTAGAAGATAGCCATACAGATTCATTACGAGGATACCGGACGGTATCGTTCGAGCGGCGACAATCCTGGCTCGCTTTCCACCTCTGGATATTCTGGCGGACATGGACGCGAGGTGTATCACCGGATTCGCGTCTACGCCAGAAACGGTGATGGCGAGCCAGAAGAAGGCCTCAGGCGGTAAAACAGCGAAGACGACATTATCGCATTCGCGACGTGGCGCGCAAGGCTCCGCGAACGGGAATGCGCGCAAACGCGTCGTCGAGCATTCCTGCCGGTCTTCGAAGCCTGGATGCAGCACGACGAGGAGGCTCACCTACAGACACGCAGGTGATCACCGGGCACGGTTGCTTCGGTGATTACCTGTAAGATCGGTCGCAGGCGACGGCGAATTACTTCCACTGTGGCGGCAACGACCAAGACTCCGCATCGCACACGCTCGCCGCTTGCCCGGCGTGGGAAGCCGAGCGGCGGGTCTTGGTCGGTCATCGGACGGAACCTGTCCTGCCAGTAGTCGTGTCGGCGATGCTGCGCGGGGAGATCGGCGTGGAGGCCGTAGCCTCCTTCTGCGAGACCGTAATGGTCCGGAGGCTGCCGAGCGGGACAGAGAGCCGATCCTGCTCGGGAGACGGGGCCGACGCGGCGCTCGCGCGCCTCGTCACGGCCACTCTATCGATCCTACCGTAAGCAGGGCCCTACGGGTCGCTGACGATCGGAGTGGGGCTCCGACCGTCCAATGAGCGACCCCGGGGAGGACGACGGCACGACGTGGTACCGTGTCGTCGTGATAGTTCCGTGAGGGTTCTGGGGGTGCGATCTTCACGCACGCCCCCAGGACGAGCTATCCAGCGAAGCGCAGGGGTTGCAGTTGCGTTCTAACGGAAGTCCCGCGACCCCGCGAGCGATGATGGCGACCACCGTGGGGTTTTAGTCAGTGCAGGTCCGACATAACCGCCCTTGCCCCGCGAGTGGGTATGCGTAATTTCCCACGCTAAAAAAAAAAAAAAAGGTTAGGTTAGGTTAGGTTAGGTGGGTTGGGGTCAGGAAGGAGTCCGCCGCCTCTACGCGGGCGTCGTGCGATCGATAATGGCCCTCATGGGAGCGCCCGGCTATGGTCACATCGACTCACGGGCGTCCATTTCGCTGCGAAACTAAGCTCAATAGCCTGCAGCGAAGGAAGGATGGCCATCAGGATCGCACGGGATATCGGCTACGATATCGTTCGAGGCGGCCACTGTCCTAGCTCGGTTTCCACCTTTGGACATCTTGGCGGAGATGGATGCGCGGGTGTATGCCGCCTTCGTCTTCAGGAGGAAGCCGAGCCCCTGGATGCGGGCGAGGTGCGAAGGCAGGGCGCAGACGGGCGCTACGGGGAGTGTGGCGCAGGCTCCATGAGCCTCGTTTCTCGCACCAGCGCACAGTCAGCGCGCTCTTGCCGAGCTTCGAAGCCTGGCTGCGAGCGGGGAAGAGCGCACGTCTACCATTGACGCAGGTACTCACCGGGCACAGGTGTTTCGGTGATACCTGAACGCAGGAGTGGACGCGAATCGACAGCGCAATGCCACCACTGTGGCGAGGGACCGGGATTCCGCACAGCACACTCGCCGAGTGCCTGCGTGGGAGTCAGGCGACGGATCCTGGTCAGAGGGGATCGGGCAAGATCTCTCCGCCAGTCGCAGTAGCGGCTGCGCCTGGCGGATAAAGGCGCATGGAAGGCGCTGGTCTCTCCTTCTGTAAACCGTCATGGTACAGAAGGAGACCGCCGAGCGGATCGGGAGAGGGCCGATCCGCTCGGAACTGGCGGCTGCCAGGGGCGGTGGCAACGTACGCTCGGCCTGTCAGCCCTTTGGTCCCGGGCATAGAATAGGGCTAAGGTACCCCTGCCTGTCGTACAAGGCGACTAAAGGGATTTCAGCGGGTTCGCGGGTGGTCAGGGTGGGGCTCTGACCGCGGAAACTGAGCAGGAAGGACGGCAACTCGTAGTGGTCTCGGGTTGCCGTAGCTACGAGGTGCGAGGGAGGTCTGACCTCCCCAGGGACGTGCTCAGGCACCGTGCAGAGGGCACGGTGCGTTCCTATGGAATCCCGGGGCCCCTCTAAATGCCGAGGATGACCACCGGGGGTTTGAGTGGTTAGAATACACATAACCCTGTCTCTCCCCAGGAGGCAGGGTATCTTTCGAAGATTTCCCCCGATAACAAAAAAAAAAAAAAGGTTAGGTTGGGGTGCGTCAGAAAGCCTCCTCGAGTGCCTGTCGTTGAATTTCCCGCTGATACTGGTATCCGGGGGAAGGCAACGCCGGGATTCGAATGCACCCTGGGCACTGGTGATGATACGTTGTTGCCGGTGGCGAATGTTCTGACAGGGGGATGGCTGCTCTGCGTGTCCCTCTGATAAGCGGAGGAGCTGGCAGGTGGCGGGGGGTTGCATTTCCTCTTGATTTCATATCCGGAGGAAAGGCAACCGGGCTGATGGTGCAGTGGGCACTGGTGACGATACGTCGTTCTCAGTGCCCAATGCGAGTTCTCCTTGATCTAAGTATCCGGGGAAGGCAACAAAATGAAAGTGCATTAAGAGACTGGTGGCGATACGTCGTTGGCGGTGCCTGAAAATGCTCACAGTGTCAGGGGACAGGCTCGGTGTGCGTTTTTACCTTACCGGGCACTCAGCAAATCGGCGTTGTGGGAGGTTGCATTTCTCCTTGATTTCGAATCCGGGGAAGGCAGCAAATGATGGTAAGGTTTTGGGAACTGGCGACGATATATCGTTTCCAGTGCCTAATGCTCATAGTGGAGGACAGGCTCGGTGTGCGTTTTACTGCCGCCGGGCACTCAACCGTCGAGAGCGTTGTGGGAGGTTGCATTTCTCATGATCAAAGTATCGGGAAAGGCAACAAAATGAGAGTGCTCATTGGGAACTGGTGACCTTGATACGTCGTCCTCAGTGCCAATGTGCGGAGTGGAAGGATTGCATTTCCCCTTGATTTCTGTATCGGGAAAGGCAACAAAAGAGTGCATTGGGAACTGGTGGCGATACGTCGCTCTCGGTGCCAATGCGCGGAGTGGAAAGGATTGCATTTCTCCTTGATCAAAGTATCCGGGGAAAGGCAACAAAATGAGGTGCGCATTGGGAACTGAGTGGCGATACGTCGTTGTCAGTGCCTAATGCGCGGGTGAAGGATTGCATTTCTCTTTGATCAAAGTATCCGGGGAAAGGCAGCAAATGATGGTGGGTGGGAACTGGTGACGATATATCGTTTCCAGTGCCTAATGCTCATAGTGGAGGACGGGCTCGGTGTGCACTCACACCTGCCGCCGGGCATTCAACCGTCAAAACTGGGGAGTTACGTCGGCTTTCCCAGCGCGCCGTAACCCGCTGTACTCTCTTCAAGGACCCCAGCGTTAGCGATTATGGGGTACGTCGAAGTGCAACGGAGCGGAGGGCTTGCCTTAATTGGCCGGCCCGCGAGAAGGATCACTCTATAAAAACCAGACAGCGAAGTCTTAAAACCTGTGGGTACCAGGCGACCCCAGTATGTAGCCTTGTCTCTGGAATAGGCGTCACCCGGAGACCGACATTTTATTTCGTCTAACTCGGTGGGAGTGTATGGATAATTCAAAAACCAAAGAGAAGGAGACTTAGCGAACGGCGCTGAGTCTGTAATAGCAGTCAGTCCCTCAGCATCAAGGGACCAGAGCCAAGACAGTAGAGCAGCATCTGCGGGACCAGTAGTCCCGGCACGGGACAGGCGTGGTGCTTGCGCGCCCAAGTACGCCTGTGAGTTTGGGCGCTGAGTGACGGCGGAAGATCCGGATGCCTCCTCCAGATCCGCAACATCGGAGGTGTCCGCAGGGACAAGCAGGAAGAGCGAGCCAAGCCTGCGACTGTCGTGGCCGACAAATTCCAGGCAGTCGCAGTCTCGGGCGCACGGACACACGGACGTGGTCGCTGACGAGGAGGATGGCATCACAAGTCCGACGGTGGCCCAGAGCTTGACGAGGGGCTAAAGGCTGGCCTTCAAAACCCGCAGATCTGGGCGGGAGATGGAAGCCAATCTACCACGGACCTGGATGCCTTCATCGGTCGTCCTTGTTGGCAGTGGACAAGGTTGCCGACAAATCGGAGGCAACCTCAAGGGCTCATTCGTACACAGCTTGCGAATGGCGACGGTGTGGAAGCAGCCACGTCGGAACTGGCACGGAGGGTGGCCAGCCCCCAACATTGAAGGAGCTCGAGCGGGAGAACGCTGAGCTTCGCTCGCAATTGGCCGAGCTCTCGACGAAAGTGGGAGGCTTTCCGGAGGAGCTCGGCGCTCTCCGGATAAGGGAACCTCAGGCAGCCATGCCTCCTCCTCCAGCGGGCCTAGCGCTCCGAAGACAAAAAGCGCAGACGGGCTTATGGAGCGCTTGGGAGCGCTCGTAGAGGCAAGATTGGCGGCCTTCGAGGCAAAGATCTTTCCGGAGAGGGCAGCCAACCTCCCTTAGGGTGAGGCGGGAAACCTTCCGCAGTGTAGTGCAATCGCTGCCACTAAATCCGCAGCCGGTGCAGGAGGCACCGTCGCACTCGCGGGAGATCGACGAAGAGGAAGAAGCCCTCTCCCGGCCTCAGTGGCCGAGTTGCCTCAGTGGCGGCTCCGACGACGGCCACTGTGGTGACAAGTGCCCGCAAGCACGTCATGGGCACAGGTAGCCAAAGAATGCAAAAGCCCAAGGCCCAGCAGCCAGCGGCGCGTATTTCCCGCAAGGGCAAAGCTAAGGGGCTAAGGCCCAAGCACATCCCGTCCTCGGCTGCCGTGACGGTTACGCTGCCGACTGGCTCCTCCATTAATTATGCGAAAGTAATGGAGGTGGCCAAGTCGAAGATCAGGCTGGCGGATATCGGCATCGAGACTGTTCGCCAAAACGAGCTGTGACTGGTGGTCTTCTGTTGGAGATCAGCGGTCCCGAGTGCAGTTCGAGGGGCGGACGGTCTCGCGGCAAAATGCGTGAGGTCCTTTCCGAGATGGATGTCGAATTAGCCGCCCGGTTAAGTCGGACGACATTCGCGTGAAGGACCTCGACGATATAAATCGGCAGCCCGAGCGAAGTCGCGGCGGCAGTGGCTAAGGCTGGAGGTGTTCGGTGGACGACGTTAAGGTCGGAGAGAGGTCACCGAACACCCATGCGTTTGGGCACGTGCTGGGTGCGGTGCCCGCGGCAGCAGTGCACAAGCGCTGGTGACCGCCGGACGCGTATGCGTGGGCTGGGGATCTGCTCGGGTAGAGCTGTTGGAGACCAGGCCCATGCACTGCTTCCGGTGCCTGGAAAAGGACACGTGGGCAGTAGGTGTCCTAACCAGGTGAACCGGAGCACGCGCTGCTACGCTTGTGCGGAGACCGGGCACAGGGCTAAGGAGTGCAGAGCAACTGCACTCAAATGTCCGTATACTCGGACCTGGGAATGCCCTCAAACCATCGTCTGGGTAAGAGGTGCGCCCCACCACAGAAGAGAGTAGGAAGGACAAGGAGAGTCCTCCTGCCTCCACAAGCAGCGTAATAGCAGTCCGGCGGCACCAGCCGCAACTGAGCTATAGCTCGGGCATGGAGAGTGGCTTAGGGTTGTTCACACCCTCAAGGTCCTCCAGAGTAACCTAAACCACTGCCGCAATGCTCAGCATTTGTTTATGCAGACCATTGCGGAGTGGGGGTTTAACTCTGGCAGTAGTATGGCGGAGCCCTATGCCGTGCCGGACCACCCTCGCTGGTTCGGTGATGAGCCTGGAGTTCCGTGGCGATCTACTGGGGGTGGAGAGGGTGTCCCACCCTGTTCCCTATTGGGAAGGGTCAGGGCTTCGTTGCAGTGCAATGGGGCACCCTGGCCATAGTTGGCTGCTACGTCTCTCCCGCGAGGTCACTCGCCGACTACGAGCTGTACCTGGACGAGGTGGCACTCTGCGTTCGCAGGTGCCTCCCTCGTTATCCTGGGAGACTTCAGCGCCCACTCCAGGGCGTGGGGAATCCAGCGACAGTCGAAGGGAAGACGGTGATGGAATGGGCGGCTGGATTGGACCTCCGATTGGCAAATCGGGGTCCGTAACTTACGATGCGTGCGGTGGCAGGGGAGTCGGTCGTGGATCTTACATGGGCGACACTCGCTGCAATGCGCATGTTGTCGGGCTGGCGGGTTGCAGAGGTGGTCACGTTATCCGACCACCGCCATATTTTATTCGATCTTGCAATCCGCCGCCCCGACGCTGACACCAACCGCCGAGAAGGCAGTCACACGCGACGTTGGTGTCTCAAGCGGCTAGACCGAGATTTGCTCGGGGCCGCCGCCAACGTCGCGATATGGCCAGAAAGCGCCGAAGAGGTTCCGTCCGATCCGGAAGTGGAAGCGAACTGGTTCCGGGACACGATGACGCGTATTTGTGACGCGTCGATGCCCCGGACCGGTCGCCCAAGCGCAGGGCGGTACTGGTGGTCGGCAGAGATCGCGGAGCTGCGAGCGATCTGCTTGCGGAGCCGCCGCCAGTACACCAGAGGCCCGAAGAAGGAGGCGAAGGCGAGCTCCGAGTGAGGAGATAGCCAGACTTTACGAGGTGTATCGAAAGGCCACGAGGCGTTGCAGGCAGCAATCTGCAACGCCAGGTCTCAGTCCCTGGAAGAGCTCCTGGAGGGACTCGACGAGGATCCGTGGGGGCGTCCGTACAGGATGGTGCTAGGAAAGCTCCGTCCTTGGACGCCCCGGTGACAAACTCTCGATCCGGCCCTCTTGGGAAGAGTGATTAGCTCGCTCTTTCCGGAGGTCGGTCAGTCCCTCGGTCTACCCCAATCTTCGTGTCATTGGTGTGACGAAATGGGGGTGACCGCACAGGAGCTGGACCGAGCCGTGTGCCGCGAGAGGCAGGAACACCGCACCGGGACCCGACGGAATTCCCGGCCGGGTCTGGAGTGTTGAGTCTGGCTACCCTCGGGAACAGGCTGAGGCAGCTGTTCACCAGCTGCCTCCGTAACTCCCTCGTTCCTAGGGCCTGGAAGGAGGCCCGACTGGTCCTCTTGAAGAAGGCAGACAGAGTCGCAGATTCTCCCTCTGCGTACCGTCCCATATGCCTGTTGGACGAGGCTGGCAAGTTATTCGGGGAGGTGCTTGCCGCCCGTCTCAACGGGCATCTGTCATGTCGGTCCCGATCTCGCCGAAAACCAGTTTGGTTTCCGACGGGAGCGTTCCACCATCGACGCGGTGATGCGCGTCGCTCCCTGTCCGGAGCAGGCTGTGTCCGGGGCGGCGTGGCGTTGGCGATAAATATTGATATCGTCAACGCCTTTAATTCCTTTGCCCTGGGACGCGATAAGGGGGACTTGTACACCGTAATTGTTCCCCTACCTGCACGGCGTGATCGCGGACTACTTGCGCGACAGGTACATCTTGTACGTGGACCGAGACGGTACGAGGATCGGAGGAGATCAGTGTGGGGTTCCACAGGGTCGGTTTTGGGCCCGTTACTGTGGAATCTCGCCTACAACTCTGTTCTGCGAGTCGAGCTCCCCGCTGGCGTTAATGTCGTCTGTTACGCTGACGACACGTTGAGTGGTCGCCAGTGGGGACTCCTTCGAAGGAGCCAAGGAGCTCGCCGAGCTTGGGGCGAAATCGTCGTCGCCAAAGTCCACGAGTTGGGACTGGAGGTAGCGCCTCACAAGACCGAGGCGCTATGGTTCCCTAGGCTGCCGCGGAGCAGGGAACCACCCGACTCGTGCGTCAGTAGGTGGGTCTGAAGTCAGAGTGGGGCGGTACATGAAGTACCTGGGCCTCACTCTGGACGATCGCTGGGGCTTCGAAGAGCATTTCGAGCGCCTGGTCCCCGGATCGAGAGGGTAGCGGGTGCTATGCACAGACTGCTGCCCAATCTCGGGGACCGAGGGAAAAGTTCGCCGCCTCTATGCCGGGGTCGTACGATCCGTAGCCCTGTACGGGGCGCCCGTCTGGGCGAAGAGGCTGGCCATCCGACGCTGTAGGACTAAGATCTACAGCGTCCAGCGTAGGATAGCCATACGGGTCGTACGAGGATACCGGACGGTATCGTTTGAGGCGGCGACAATCCTGGCTCGCTTTCCACCTCTTGATATACTGGCGGACATGGACGCGAGGGTGTATCACCGAATTCGCGTCCTACGCCAGAGCGGTGGTGGCGAGCCAGAAGAGGCGCTCGAGGCGGTAAAACGGCAGGAACGACGTATCGCATTCGCGACGTGGCGCGCAAGGCTCCGCGAGGGAGCACTATGCGCTGAAACGCGTCGTCGAGCATTCCTGCCGGTCTTCGAAGCCTGGATGCAGCGACGAGGAGGAAGACTCACCTACAGACTTACGCAGGTGATCACCGGGCACGGTTGCTTCGGTGATTACCTGTGTAGATCGTCGCAGGCGACGGCGAATTGCTTCCACTGTGGCGGCAACGACCAAGACTCCGCATCGCACGCTCGCCGCTTGCCCGGCGTGGGAAGCCGAGCGGCGGGTCTTGGTCGGTCACGGCGGACGGAACCTGTCCCCTGCCAGCAGTCGTGTCGGCGATGCTGCGCGGGGAATCGGCGTGGAGGGCCGTAGCCTCCTTCTGCGAGACCGTAATGGTCCGAAAGAGGCTGCCGAGCGGATAGAGGACCGATCCTGCTCGGAGACGGGGCCGACGCGGCGCTCGCGCGCCTCGTCACGGCCCTCCCGGTGATCCCCTACCGTAAACGGGGCCCTACGGGTCGCTGACGATCGGAGTGGGGGCTCCGACCGTGTATGAGCGACCCCGAGGAGGACGACGGCACGACGTGGTACCGTGTCGTCGTGATAGTTCCCGCAGGGGTTCTGGGGTGCGATCTTCTCCCTTTGCCCCCGGGACAGGCTATCCCAGCGAAGCGCAGGGGTTGCGGTTGCGTTCCTTACGGAGATCCCGCGACCCCTCGCGAGCGTTGGTGGCGACCACCATGGGGTTTTAGTCGGTGCGAGTCCGACATAACCCATCCTTGCCCCCGCAGGGTGGGTATGCGTAGGCATTTCCCATGTAAAAGGTTAGGCTCCAAAATCAGGTGCCACGTCAGAAAACCTCCTCAGTGCCTGGTCGTTGAATTTCCCTTTGATACTATTGTATCCAGGCAACGCCGGGACACACCCTGGGCACTGGTGATGATACGTTGTTGCCAGTGGCGAATGTTCTGACAGGGGGATAAGCTGCTCTGCGTGTCCCTCTGATAAGCGGAGGCACAGCGGAGTGGCAGGGGTTGCATTTCTCTTGATTTCCGTATCGGAGAAAGGCAACCGGCCGATAGTGCGCATTGGGAACTGGTGACGATACTTCGTTTCCCGGCGTGTCCAATGCGCGAATTGAAAATTGCATTTCTCGCCCGATCAAAGTATCCGGGGAAAGGCAACAAATGATGGTGGTATTAGGAACTGGTGACGATATATCGTTTCCAGTGCCTAATGCTCATAGTGGAGGGACGGGCTCGGTGTGCACTAACACTGCCTCCGGGCACAACTGTCCAAACCTGGGGAGTTACGTCGGCTCCACCAGCGCGCCGTAACCCGCTGTACTCTCTTCAAAGACCCCATCGCTGACGATCATGGGGTACGTCGAGGTGCAGCGGAGCGGAGGGCTTGCCTTAATTGGCCGGCCCGCGAGAAGGAAAACTCTTTAAAACCAGACAGCGAGTCGCCCAAAACCTGTGGGTACCAGGCGACCCCCACAGTATGTAGCCTTGTCTCCGGAATAGGCGTCACCCGGGGATCGACTTTTTTATCGACCTTAATCGTGGGAATAAAAATGGATAAACTGAACTTTGCAAAACGGACTGAACAAGATAGCGACGACGACAGTGACTCTATGCTGAGCGTAGAGTCGCTTGAAGATGGAAGACGAAGTGGCGGGCGAAAACGTCCTTCTATGGACACATTATGTAGCTCTAGCCTGCTTACGGGCCATGACAGTGGAAAAAGCCTGGGTACGGCAAGAACATCTGCCAAGAGAGGCCGAGGGCGACCCCCAACAACAGGGGAGTACGTAGGCCTTGCCCAGGCAAAATGGCGTTAGTGTCAGCAAGAGAAGCGGAGCTGAGGTTGGAGGCGGAGGAAAAGATTGTTGCGGCGACACGACAGCTCCGTACCGGCAAATCAACCCTGTCTGAGTCATCATCTAATGATGGAGACTTCCGAGGCAGCGACGGACCTGGAGAAGAAGATCGAGGACAGCGTCGGCGTCATCAACTTAGTTGCCACTAAGTCGAAGAACCTAAAGAGGCAACTTTGTTCGTGCGCTTAAGGAGGCAGCGGAGACCGTGACCGAGGTAGCGGACTCTGCAGAGACGCTGTACCTCTGATGAAACGCGGAACTTGCAGGCTGCAAACACTCGCCTCAAGACGAAGTGTCGCAGCTGCGGAAGGAGGTGGCCTACCTGCGGATGCAGGTAAACCAACCGAGCCAACAAGCTGCGGGAGCTGGCAAGGAGGAGCTCGTGCGATCGATCATTGACCAGGTGGGGTCAATGATCAGCGCTAATTCACGCCGCACTAGAGGACGTCTGCTGCCAGAAAAGCGCCTCCGCCCACCATTGGCGGCAGATAGAAGACTGCAAGCGGAACCCGGTCCTTTGTCCGGTCCCTCGCCTTCCCAGGCACCGGCAGCGCAAAGCTGCCTGTCAAGGCAATGGCGCACCGGCCGCCGCTGGGGTTCCGTGGCCCAGAAACGCCTTAAAGGAAAGCAGGGCAAGACCGCTAAGGGGCCAACCGAGGGAAGCTGAGTCCCGACCACCGGCGCCGCAGTCAATGGAGCAACCATGGACTACGGTGGTGAAAGGACTCAAAAAGAAGGCTGGGAAGGCGGCGGCAAATGGTCCGTAAAACCCGCAAAGAGGGCAGCCACGATCGGCACTCCGCGATCGTCCGCTGTGGTGAAACCCTGGAGCCAGGCTGTGGCTGCAGGCGTCACAGCGTGATGTCATCGAGGCGAAGGCGAAGATAAACCTCGCCTCCCTCGGCATAACCGAGATGGGTTTCCGCGTCTGCGCCACAGGGCTCGCATGTTTGAGATTCCCGGCGCGAACAGCGGTGATAAAGGCGGACGCCCTCGCTCAAAAACTTGGCGAGGTGCTCGCAGCGGCGGAAAGCGGGTGCGGGTGTCAGACCGGCGAAGACTGCAGAGGTCAGGTGTCGGTCTGGACGACTCTGCCACAGTGGAGGACGTGGTGACGGCCGTGACGAAGGTGGCTGTCCCTAAGGAGGCTGTGAAATGCAGTGAGGTTGTGCGGTATCCCACAGGCCTTGGGATGGCCTGGGTCCGGTGTCCTGTGGCGGCTGCAGAGGTAGCCGCCAATGGGCGACTTATGGTCTCGTGGGTGGCAGCCGTGGTCAAGCTGGTGGAGCCCTCACCTGTGAGGTGTTTCCGCTGCTTAGAAGCTGGACATGTGAGGGCTCAGTGCGTCGCCGCAGTCGATCGTGGGAGCTGTGCTTCCGCTGTGGTGAATCTGGCCACAAGGCGGCACAGTGCTCCGCCAACCCGCGTTGCGCTGTGTGTGTCGCAGCCGGCAAACCGGCGGACCACAAGATGGGGGCAAGGCCTGCAAGGCCGCGCTTAAAGTGGAAAAGGTTGGTCCGCCCGCTGCCACCCAGGCACCCGGCCAGTCAGCCGCAAGGGACGGTTGAAGCGATGGAGGAGGAACCGTCCCGTGACCACGGGACTAGTCCGCAGCCGCCGCCGGGGAAAAGCGTAAGCGCAAGCATACCCTACTTCCCCGAATTCGACTCGAGCTATGGGCCGGGGAGGTCCGTAGTTCAACATGAGTCAGTGAGGTGAGAGCGCGCCCGGTGCTCCCGCGCGCTCTCATAAAAGGTTAAAATGGCCGGGGCCTGCGTTTAGCAAGCCGCCACAGCTGTGCACGCGGAAGAATGCTCACGCGCGCCCGTATGCACAGCACTAAGTGGGCAGATGGAACACCGTGGGGTTTTAGTCGGTGCGAGTCCGACATAACCCGCTCGTCCCCGCGAGGGCGGGTATGCGTAGGCATTTCCCCACGAAAAAAAAAGGCTCCAAAATCAGCACGAAAAACGAAGAAATGAAAATTTTACAAATGGAAAAAATTACGTTATTATGAAACTAAAATAACTGATTAGAACTAGACTAGAAATATGGCCTAAATGCGGCGCAGGATGACTGTCTAACGATTACACTAAACAAATGCTACAACAAAAACCAATTTGGAATGCTTAAGACTCCTAATGCACAAAGATATGTGGTTAGGTTAGGTTAGGTTAGGTTAGGTTAGGCTCCAAAATCAATTACGAAAAACGAAGAAATGAAAATTTTACAAATGGAAAAAATTACGTTATTATGAAACTAAAATAACTGATTAGAACTAGACTGAAATGGCCTAAATGCGGCGCAGGATGACTGTCTTACGATTACACTAAACAAATGCTACAACAAAAACCAATTCGGAATGCTTAAGACTCTAATGCACAAAGATATATGTGGTTAGGTTAGGTTAGAGTTAGAGTTAGGTTAGAGTTAGGTTAGAGTTAGGCTCCAAAATCAGCACGAAAAACGAAGAAATGAAAATTTTACAAATGGAAAAAATTACGTTATTATGAAACTAAAATAACTGATTAGAACTAGACTAGAAATGGCCTAAATGCGGCGCAGGATGACTGTCTAACGATTACACTAAACAAATGTTACAACAAAAAACCAATTTGGAATGCTTAAGACTCTAATGCACAAAGATATATGTGGTTAGGTTAGGTTAGGTTAGGTTAGGTTAAGGTTAGGTTAAGGTTAGGTTAGGCTCCAAAATCAGTACGAAAAACGAAGAAATGAAAATTTTACAAATGGAAAAAATTACGTTATTATGGAAACTAAAATAACTGATTAGAGACTAGACTAGAAATGGCCTAAATGCGGCGCAGGATGACTGTCTTACGATTACACTAAACAAATGCTACAACAAAAACCAATTCGGAATGCTTAAGACTCTAATGCACAAAGATATATGTGGTTAGGTTAAGGTTAGGTTAGGTTAGGCTCCAAAATCAATTACGAAAAACGAAGAAATGAAAATTTTACAAATGGAAAAAATTACGTTATTATGAAACTAAAATAACTGGATTAGAACTAGACTAGAAATGGCCTAAATGCAGCGCAGGATGACTGTCTAACGATTACACTAAACAAATGCTACAACAAAAACCAATTTGGAATGCTTAAGACTCTAATGCACAAAGATATATGTGGTTAGGTTAGGTTAGAGTTAGGTTAGGTTAGGCTCCAAAATCAGTACGAAAAACAGAAGAAATGAAAATTTTACAAATGGAAAAAATTACGTTATTATGAAACTAAAATAACTGATTAGAACTAGACTAGAAATGGCCTAAATGCGGCAGGATGACTGTCTTACGATTACACTAAACAAATGCTACAACAAAAACAAATTTGGAATGCTTAAGACTCTAATGCACAAAGATATATGTGGTTAGGTTAGGTTAGGTTAGGTTAGGCTCCAAAATCAGTACGAAAAACGAAGAAATGAAAATTTTTACAAATGGAAAAAAATTACGTTATTATGAAACTAAAATAACTGATTAGAACTAGACTAGAAATGGCCTAAATGCGGCGCAGGATGACTGTCTTACGATTACACTAAACAAATGCTACAACAAAAAACCAATTCGGAATGCTTAAGACTCTAATGCACAAAGATATATGTGGTTAGGTTAGGTTAGGTTAGGTTAGGTTAGGTTAGGTTAGGTAAGGCTCCAAAATCGACACGAAAAACGAAGAAATGAAAATTTTTACAAATGGAAAAAAAAATTACGTTATTATGAAACTAAAATAACTGATTAGAACTAGACTAGAAATGGCCTAAATGCGGCGCAGGATGACTGTCTAACGATTACACTAAACAAATGCTACAACAAAAAACCAATTTGGAATGCTTAAGACTCTAATGCACAAAGATATATGTGGTTAGGTTAGGTTAGGTTAGGTTAGATTAGGTTAGGTTAGGCTCCAAAATCAGCACGAAAAACGAAGAAATGAAAATTTTTACAAATGGAAAAAATTACGTTATTATGAAACTAAAATAACTGATTAGAACTAGACTAGAAATATGGCCTAAATGCGGCGCAGGATGACTGTCTAACGATTACACTAAACAAATGCTACAACAAAAACCAATTTGGAATGCTTAAGACTCTAATGCACAAAGATATATGTGGTTAGGTTAGGTTGGAGTTAGGTTAGGTTAGAGTTAGGTTAGGCTCCAAAATCAGTACGAAAAACGAAGAAATGAAAATTTTTACAAATGGAAAAAAATTACGTTATTATGAAACTAAAATAACTGATTAGAACTAGACTAGAAATGGCCTAAATGCGGCGCAGGATGACTGTCTTACGATTACACTAAACAAATGCTACAACAAAAAACCAATTCGGAATGCTTAAGACTCTAATGCACAAAGATATATGTGGTTAGGTTAGGTTAGGTTAGGTTAGGTTAGTTAGGTTAGGCTCCAAAATCAGCACGAAAAACGAAGAAATGAAAATTTTTACAAATGGAAAAAAATTACGTTATTATGAAACTAAAATAACTGATTAGAACTAGACTAGAAATGGCCTAAATGCGGCGCAGGATGACTGTCTAACGATTACACTAAACAAATGCTACAACAAAAAACCAATTTGGAATGCTTAAGACTCTAATGCACAAAGATATATGTGGTTAGGTTTAGGTTAGGTTAGGTTAGGTTAGGTTAGGCTCCAAAATCAGTACGAAAAACGAAGAAATGAAAATTTTTACAAATGGAAAAAAATTACGTTATTATGAAACTAAAATAACTGATTAGAACTAGACTAGAAATGGCCTAAATGCGGCGCAGGATGACTGTCTTGATTACACTAAACAAATGCTACAACAAAAAACCAATTTGGAATGCTTAAGACTCTAATGCACAAAGATATATGTGGTTAGGTTAGGTTAGGTTAGATTAGGTTAGGTTAGGCTCCAAAATCAGCACGAAAAACGAAGAAATGAAAATTTTTACAAATGGAAAAAAAAATTACGTTATTATGAAACTAAAATAACTGATTAGAACTAGACTAGAAATGGCCTAAATGCGGCGCAGGATGACTGTCTAACGATTACACTAAACAAATGCTACAACAAAAACCAATTTGAATGCTTAAGACTCTAATGCACAAAGATATATGTGGTTAGGTTAGGATTAGAGTTAGGTTAGGTTAGGTTAGGCTCCAAAATCAGTACGAAAAACAGAAGAAATGAAAATTTTTACAAATGGAAAAAATTACGTTATTATGAAACTAAAATAACTGATTAGAACTAGACTAGAAATGGCCTAAATGCAGCGCAGGATGACTGTCTTACAGTTACACTAAACAAATGCTACAACAAAAACCAATTTGGAATGCTTAAGACTCTAATGCACAAAGATATATGTGGTTAGGTTAGGTTAGGTTAGGTTAGGTTAGGCTCAAAATCAGTACGAAAAACGAAGAAATGAAAATTTTTAAAAATGGAAAAAAATTACGTTATTATGAAACTAAAATAACTGATTAAGAACTAGACTAGTAATGGCCTAAATGCGGCGCAGGATGACTGTCTAACGATTACACTAAACAAATGCTACAACAAAAAACCAATTCGGAATGCTTAAGACTCTAATGCACAAAGATATATGTGGTTAGGTTAGGTTAGGTTAGGTTAGGTTAGGCTCCAAAATCAATTACGAAAAACAGAAGAAATGAAAATTTTTACAAATGGAAAAAATTACGTTATTATGAAACTAAAATAACTAGTTAGAACTAGACTAGAAATGGCCTAAATGCGGCACAGGATGACTGTCTTACGATTACACTAAACAAATGCTACAACAAAAACCAATTCCGGAATGCTTAAGACTCTAATGCACAAAGATATATGTGGTTAGGTTAGGTTGAGTTAGGTTAGAGTTAGGTTAAGGTTAGGTTAGGCTCAAAATCAGCACGAAAAACGAAGAAATGAAAATTTTTACAAATGGAAAAAATTACGTTATTATGAAACTAAAATAACTGATTAGAACTAGACTAGAAATGGCTAAATGCGGCGCAGGATGACTGTCTAACGATTACACTAAACAAATGCTACAACAAAAACCAATTTGGAATGCTTAAGACTCTAATGCACAAAGATATATGTGGTTAGAGTTAGAGTTAGGTTAGGTTAGAGTTAGAGTTAGGCTCCAAAATCAGTACGAAAAACAGAAGAAATGAAAATTTTTACAAATGGAAAAAAAATTACGTTATTATGAAACTAAAATAACTGATTAAGAACTAGACTAGAAATGGCCTAAATGCGGCTGGGATGACTGTCTTACGATTACACTAAACAAATGCTACAACAAAAACCAATTCAGGAATGCTTAAGACTCTAATGCACAAAGATATATGTGGTTAGGTTAAGGTTAGGTTAGGTTAGAGTTGGGATTAGGTTAGGTTAGGTTAGGCTCCAAAATCAATTACGAAAAACAGAAGAAATGAAAATTTTTACAAATGGAAAAAATTACGTTATTATGGAAACTAAAATAACTGATTAGAACTAGACTAGAAATGGCCTAAATGCGGCGCAGGATGACTGTCTAACGATTACACTAAACAAATGCTACAACAAAAACCAATTTGGAATGCTTAAGACTCTAATGCACAAAGATATGTGGTTAGGTTAGAGTTAGAGTTAGAGTTAGGTTAGGTTAGGCTCCAAAATCCAGTACGAAAAACAGAAGAAATGAAAATTTTTACAAATGGAAAAAATTACGTTATTATGAAACTAAAATAACTGATTAGAACTAGACTAGAAATGGCCTAAATGCGGCGCAGGATGACTGTCTTACGATTACACTAAACAAATGCTACAACAAAAACCAATTCAGGAATGCTTAAGACTCCTAATGCACAAAGATATATGTGGTTAGAGTTAGAGTTAGGTTAGGTTAGGTTAGGCTCCAAAATCAGCACGAAAAACAGAAAATGAAAATTTTTACAAATGGAAAAAATTACGTTATTATGAAACTAAAATAACTGATTAGAACTAGACTAGAAATGGCCTAAATGCGGCGCAGGATGACTGTCTAACGATTACACTAAACAAATGCTACAACAAAAACCAATTTGGAATGCTTAAGACTCCTAATGCACAAAGATATATGTGGTTAGAGTTAGAGTTAGGTTAGGTTAGGTTAGGCTCCAAAATCAATTACGAAAAACGAAGAAATGAAAATTTTTACAAATGGAAAAAATTACGTTATTATGAAACTAAAATAGCAGTTAGAACTAGACTAGAAATGGCTAAATGCGGCGCAGGATGACTGTCTTACGATTACACTAAACAAATGCTACAACAAAAACAAATTTGGAATGCTTAAGACTCTAATGCACAAAGATATATGTGGTTAGGTTAGAGTTAGGTTAGGTTGGAGTTAGGTTAGGCTCCAAAATCAGTACGAAAAACGAAAGAAATGAAAATTTTTACAAATGGAAAAAATTACGTTATTATGAAACTAAAATAACTGATTAGAACTAGACTAGAAATGGCCTAAATGCAGCGCAGGATGACTGTCTTACGATTACACTAAACAAATGCTACAACAAAAACCAATTCAGGAATGCTTAAGACTCTAATGCACAAAGATATATGTGGTTAGGTTAGAGTTAGGTTAGGTTAGAGTTAGGCTCCAAAATCAGTACGAAAAACAGAAGAAATGAAAATTTTTACAAATGGAAAAAATTACGTTATTATGGAAACTAAAATAACTGATTAAGAACTAGACTAGAAATGGCTAAATGCGGCGCAGGATGACTGTCTTACGATTACACTAAACAAATGCTACAACAAAAACCAATTTGAATGCTTAAGACTCTAATGCACAAAGATATATGTGGTTAGGTTAGGTTATGTTAGGTTAGGTTAGGCTCCAAAATCAGTACGAAAAACGAAGAAATGAAAATTTTTACAAATGGAAAAAAATTACGTTATTATGAAACTAAAATAACTGATTAGAACTAGACTAGAAATGGCCTAAATGCAGCGCAGGATGACTGTCTAACGATTACACTAAACAAATGCTACAACAAAAAAACCCAATTTGGAATGCTTAAGACTCTAATGCACAAAGATATATGTGGTTAGGTTAGGTTAGGTTAAGGTTAGGTTAGGTTAGGTTAGAGTTAGGTTAGGCTCCAAAATCAATTACGAAAAACAGAAGAAATGAAAATTTTTACAAATGGAAAAAATTACGTTATTATGAAACTAAAATAGCAGTTAGAACTAGACTAGAAATGGCCTAAATGCGGCGCAGGATGACTGTCTTACGATTACACTAAACAAATGCTACAACAAAAACCAATTCAGATGCTTAAGACTCTAATGCACAAAGATATATGTGGTTAGGTTAGGTTAGAGTTAGGTTAGGTTAGGCTCCAAAATCAATTACGAAAAACGAAGAAATGAAAATTTTTACAAATGGAAAAAATTACGTTATTATGGAAACTAAAATAACTGATTAGAACTAGACTAGAAATATGGCCTAAATGCGGCGCAGGATGACTGTCTTACGATTACACTAAACAAATGCTACAACAAAAACCAATTCCGGAATGCTTAAGACTCTAATGCACAAAGATATATGTGGTTAGAGTTAGAGTTAGGTTAGAGTTAGAGTTAGAGTTAGAGTTAGGCTCCAAAATCAGCACGAAAAACGAAGAAATGAAAATTTTTACAAATGGAAAAAATTACGTTATTATGAAACTAAAATAACTGATTAGAACTAGACTAGAAATGGCCTAAATGCGGCGCAGGATGACTGTCTTACGATTACACTAAACAAATGCTACAACAAAAACCAATTTGGAATGCTTAAGACTCTAATGCAAAGATATATGTGGTTAGGTTAGGTTAGGTTAGAGTTAGGTTAGGCTCCAAAATCAGTACGAAAAACAGAAGAAATGAAAATTTTTACAAATGGAAAAAATTACGTTATTATGAAACTAAAATAACTGATTAGAACTAGACTAGAAATGGCTAAATGCGGCGCAGGATGACTGTCTTACGATTACACTAAACAAATGCTACAACAAAAACAAATTTGGAATGCTTAAGACTCTAATGCACAAGATATATGTGGTTAAGGTTAGGTTAGGTTAGGTTAGGTTAGGTTAGGTTGAGTTAGGTTAGGCTCCAAAATCAGCACGAAAAACGAAGAAATGAAAATTTTTACAAATGGAAAAAATTACGTTATTATGAAACTAAAATAACTGATTAGAACTAGACTAGAAATGGCCTAAATGCGGCTGGGATGACTGTCTAACGATTACACTAAACAAATGCTACAACAAAAACCAATTTGGAATGCTTAAGACTCTAATGCACAAAGATATATGTGGTTAGGTTAGAGTTAGGTTAGGTTAGAGTTAGGTTAGGTTAAGGTTAGGTTAGGTTAGGTTAGGTTAAGGTTAGGTTAGGTTAGGTTAAGGTTAGGTTAGGTTAGAGTTAGGTTAGGCTCCAAAATCAGTACGAAAAACGAAGAAATGAAAATTTTTACAAATGGAAAAAATTACGTTATTATGAAACTAAAATAACTGATTAGAACTAGACTAGAAATGGCCTAAATGCGGCGCAGGATGACTGTCTAACGATTACACTAAACAAATGCTACAACAAAAACCAATTCGGAATGCTTAAGACTCTAATGCACAAGATATATGTGGTTAAGGTTAGGTTAGGTTAGGTTGGGTTAGGTTAGGTTAAGGTTAGGTTAGGTTAGAGTTAGGTTAGGTTAAGGTTAGGTTAGGTTAGGTTAGAGTTAGGTTAGGTTAGAGTTAGAGTTAGGTTAGGTTAGGTTGGGTTAGGTTAGGTTGGGCTCCAAAATCAGTACGAAAAACGAAGAAATGAAAATTTTTACAAATGGAAAAAATTACGTTATTATGAAACTAAAATAACTGATTAGAACTAGACTAGAAATGGCCTAAATGCGGCGCAGGATGACTGTCTTACGATTACACTAAACAAATGCTACAACAAAAACCAATTTGGAATGTAAGACTCTAATGCACAAGATATATGTGGTTAGGTTAGGTTAGGTTAGGTTAGGTTAAGGTTAGGTTAGGTTGGGTTAGGTTAGGTTGGGTTAGGTTAGGTTAGAGTTAGGTTAGGTTGGGTTAGGTTAGGTTAGGTTAGGTTAGAGTTAGGTTAGGTTAGAGTTAGGTTAGGTTAGAGTTAGAGTTAGGTTAGGTTAGGTTGGGTTAGGTTAGGTTAGGTTAGGTTAGGTTAGAGTTAGAGTTAGGTTAGGTTAGAGTTAGGTTAGGTTGGGTTAGGTTAGGTTGGGTTAGGTTAGGTTAGGTTGGGTTAGGTTAGGTTAGAGTTAGAGTTAGAGTTAGAGTTAGGTTAGGTTGGGTTAGGTTAGGTTAAGGTTAGGTTAGGTTAGAGTTAGGTTAGGTTAGGTTAGGTTAGGCTCCAAAATCAGCACGAAAAACGAAGAAATGAAAATTTTTACAAATGGAAAAAAATTACGTTATTATGAAACTAAAATAACTGATTAGAACTAGACTAGAAATGGCCTAAATGCGGCGCAGGATGACTGTCTTACGATTACACTAAACAAATGCTACAACAAAAAACCAATTTGGAATGCTTAAGACTCTAATGCACAAAGATATATGTGGTTAGGTTAGGTTAGGCTCCAAAATCAGTACGAAAAACGAAGAAATGAAAATTTTTACAAATGGAAAAAAATTACGTTATTATGAAACTAAAATAACTGATTAGAACTAGACTAGAAATGGCCTAAATGCGGCGCAGGATGACTGTCTTACGATTACACTAAACAAATGCTACAACAAAAAACAAATTCGGAATGCTTAAGACTCTAATGCACAAAGATATATATGTGGTTAGGTTAGGTTAGGCTCCAAAATCAGTACGAAAAACGAAGAAATGAAAATTTTTACAAATGGAAAAAAATTACGTTATTATGAAACTAAAATAACTGATTAGAACTAGACTAGAAATGGCCTAAATGCGGCGCAGGATGACTGTCTTACGATTACACTAAACAAATGCTACAACAAAAAACCAATTCGGAATGCTTAAGACTCTAATGCACAAAGATATATGTGGTTAGGTTAGGTTAGGTTAGGTTAGGTTAGGTTAGGTTAGGTTAGGTTAGGTTAGGTTAGGTTAGGTTAGGTTAGGTTAGGTTAGGTTAGGTTAGGTTAGAGTTAGGTTAGGTTAGGTTAGGTTAGGCTCCAAAATCAGTACGAAAAACGAAGAAATGAAAATTTTTACAAATGGAAAATATTACGTTATTATGAAACTAAAATAACTGATTAGAACTAGACTAGAAATGGCCTAAATGCGGCGCAGGATGACTGTCTAACGATTACACTAAACAAATGCTACAACAAAAAACCAATTTGGAATGCTTAAGACTCTAATGCACAAAGATATATGTGGTTAGGTTAGGTTAGGTTAGGTTAGGTTAGGTTAGGTTAGGCTCCAAAATCAGCACGAAAAACGAAGAAATGAAAATTTTTACAAATGGAAAAAAATTACGTTATTATGAAACTAAAATAACTGATTAGAACTAGACTAGAAATGGCCTAAATGCGGCGCAGGATGACTGTCTAACGATTACACTAAACAAATGCTACAACAAAAAACCAATTTGGAATGCTTAAGACTCTAATGCACAAAGATATATGTGGTTAGGTTAGGTTAGGCTCCAAAATCAGTACGAAAAACGAAGAAATGAAAATTTTTACAAATGGAAAAAAATTACGTTATTATGAAACTAAAATAACTGATTAGAACTAGACTAGAAATGGCCTAAATGCGGCGCAGGATGACTGTCTTACGATTACACTAAACAAATGCTACAACAAAAAACCAATTCGGAATGCTTAAGACTCTAATGCACAAAGATATATGTGGTTAGGTTAGGTTAGGTTAGGTTAGGTTACGAAGATTATTACGTGGACGAGGTGGCACTCTGCGTTCGCAGGTGCACTCCCTCATCCGTCGATGTCTGGGAGACCAACGCCCTCCAGGGCGTGGGGAATCAGAGACAGTCGAGGAGAGACGGTTATGGAATGGGCGGCTGGATTGGACCTCCGACTGGCAAATCGGGGTCCGTGAGCGCCGTGCGGTGGCAGGGTATTGATCGGTCGTGGACCTTACATGGGCGACTCCCGCTGATGCGCATCTTTATCGGACTGGCAGGTTGCAGAGGAGGTGGTCACGCTTTCCGACCACCGACACATTGTATTCGATCTTGCAATCCGCCGCCCCGGCAGGACTCAACCGCCTAGAGAGCAGCCACGCGACGTTGGTGTCTCAAGCGGCTAGACCGAGAACTTGCTCGGGGCCGCCGCCAACGTCGCGGTATGGCCAGAAAGCGCCGAGGTTCCGTCCGATCCGGAAGTGGAAGCGAACTGGTTCCGGGACACGATGACGCGTATTTGTGACGCGTCGATGCCCCAGACCAGTCGCCCCAAGCCCGCGGGGCGGTGTACTGGAAGTGGTCGGCAGAGATCGCGGAGCTCGAGCAATCTGCTGCGGAGCCGCGCCAGTACACAGGCGAAGGAGACGAAGGCGAGCTCAATTGAAATAGCCGGAACTCTACGGGCGTATCGAGAGCGGCCACAAAGGCGTTGCAGGTAGCCATCTGCAACGCCAGGTCACGGTCACAGGAACAGCTCCTGGAGGGACTCAACGAGGGGATCGGCTGGGGCGTCCATGTCGGATAGTGCTAGGTAAGCTCCGTCTGGATGCCCCGGTGACGGAAACTCTCGATCGGCCCTTTTGGAAGAGTGATCAGCTCGCTCTTTCCGGGAGGGCAGGTCAAGTCCCTCAGTCACCCCAATCTTCGTGGGAGTGGAGAGAGAAGAAGATGGGGAGTGACCAGAGCAGGGCTGGACCGAGCTGTGAAACCCTTGAAAGGCCGGAACACCGCGCCAGGACCCGACGGAATTCCCGGTCGGGTCTGGGTGGTGAAGTCTGGCTACCCAGGGATCGGGTTGAGGCAGCTGTTCACCAGCTGCCTCCGTCTTCGTTCCCTAGGGCGCAGAGAAGGCCCGACTGGTCCTCTTGAAGAAGGCGAACAAGTCGCAGATTCTCCCTCTGCGTACCGTCCCATATGCCTGTTGGACGAGGCCGGCAAGTTATTCGAGAGAATTCTTGCCACCCGTCTCAACGGGCATCTGTCTGTGTCGGTCCCGATCTCGCCGATAACCAGTTCGGTTTCCGACGGGGCGTTCCACCATCGACGCAGTTATGTGCGTCCACTCCCTATCGGAGCAGGCTGTGTCCCGAGGTGGAGTGGCGTTGACGTTAGCCTGAACATCGTCAACGCCTTCAACTCCGTGCCCTGGGACGCGATTAGAGGGCACTCGTACACCATGGTGTTTCCCCCCTACCTGCACGGCGTGATCGCGGACTACTTGCGCGACAGGTACATCTTGTACATGGACCGAGACGGTACGAGGATCCGGAGGAGATCAGTGGGGTTCCACAGGGGGTCGGTGCTGGGCCCGTTACTGTGGAATCTCGCCTGACTCTGTTCTGCGAGTCGAAACTCCCCGCTGGCGTTAATGTTGTCTGCTATGCGGACGACGTTGGTGGTCGCCAGCGGGGACTCCTTCGAGAGGACCAAGGAGCTCGCCGAGCTTGGGGCGGAAATCGTCGTCGCCAAAGTCCACGAGTTGGGACTGGAGGTAGCGCCTCACAAGACCGAGGCGCTATGGTTCCTGAAACTGCCGCGGAGTAGGGAACCACCCGACTCGTGCGTCCGAGTAGGTGGGTCTGAAGTCCAGAGTGGGGCGGTACATGAAGTGCGGGCCTCACTCTGGACAGTCACTGGGGCTTCGAAGAGCATTTCGAGCGCCTAGTCCCCGGATCGAGAAATTGTGGTGCTATGCACAGACTGCTGCCCAATCTCGGGGACCGAGGAGGAGGATTCGCCGCCTCTATGCCGGGGTCGTACGATCCGTAGCCCTGTACGGGGCGCCCGTCTGGAGCGAAGGCTGGCCATCAACGCTGTAGGACTAAGATCTACAGCAGCGTCCAGCGTGAATGGCCATACGGGTCGTACGAGGATACCGGACGGTATCGTTTGAGGCGGCGACAATCCTGGCTCCTTTCCACCTCTGGATATACTGGCGGACATGGACGCGAGGGTGTATCACCGAATTCGCGTCCTACGCCAGAGCAGTGTGTGGCGGAGAGCCAGAAGAGGCTATCAGGCGGTGAAACGGCAGGAACGACGTATCGCATTCGCGACGTGGCGCGCACGGCTCGGTGAGGCGGTATGCGCGCAAACGCGTCGTCGAAGCATTCCTGCCGGTCTTCGAAGCCTGGATGCAGCGACGAGGAGGAAGACTCACCTACAGACTTGCACGCAGGTGATCACTGGGCATGGATGCTTCGGTGATTACCTGTAAGATCAGTCGCAGGCGACGAATTGCTTCCACTGTGGCGGCAAAGACCGAGACTCCGCATCGCACACGCTCGCGGCTTGCCCGGCGTGGGAAGACGAGCGGCGGGTCTTGGTCGGCCACATCGGACAGAACCTGTCCTGCCAGCAGTCGTGTCGGCGATGCTGGGCGGGAACCGGCGTGGAGGGCCGTAGCCTCCTTCTGCCGAGACCGTAATGGTCGAAAGGAGGCTGCCAGGCAGGATAGAGAGGACCGATCCTGCTCGGGGAGACGGAACCGACCGCGGCGCTCGCGCCTCGTCACGGCCCTCCCGGTGATCCCCTACCGTAAATGGGGCCCTACGGGTCGCGCTGACGATCGATGGGGGCTCCGACCGTCAGTAATAGCGACAGAGGAGGACGCGACGGCACGACGTGGTACCGTGTCGTCGTGATAGTTCCGTGAGGGTTCTGGGGTGCGATCTTCACGCACGCCCCGGGACAGGCTATCCCAGCGAAGCGCAGGGGTTGCGGTTGCGTTCCTTACGGAGATCCCGCGACCCCTCGCGAGCGTTGGTGGCGACCACCGTGGGGTTTTAGTCGGTGCGAGTCCGGCATAACCCGCCCTTGCCCCGGAGGGGCGAATTTATGCGTAGGCATTTCCCCACGCTAAAAAAGGTTAGGTTAAGGTTAGGTTAGGTTCCCGAAGGGTTCTCGCTTTGTCATTGGCGGGGGCTTAGTAGCCGTGGCTTGGTCACCACGGTGAAGCTAAGAGGAACCCAATGGCCGGCCTAAGGCGCTCTGAGGCCGGCCCGGGTGGCCGCTCCGGTGAAATCCTTATGGAGCTAGCCTCGGATGCGTAATCGGTGGACTGCTGGGGGCGGATGTGGCGGGCAGGGCCGTCTTCCCCGCCCTCAGTAGCCGGGCCCGGGTCGCGGAGGGAGAGGAGTGTCGGTGTTTCGTTGCTGCTCTCCTATCCTCCGCGACTCAAGCGGGAGTCGCACCGCATGATGCGGCTGTGGTGGGGCCGCGGGGAAAGAGGTGTCGGTGTTTCGTTGCCGCTCTCCCTGTCCTCCGCGGCCGAACATCAGTCGGCGGCGGTGGAGCCACCAGACCAAGATCCACCGCAGGGGCTGGGTTGGCTTAGTGCTTTCCTGGCCCCCATGGCCTCTGGGGGCGGACTCGGGGAGTCCGTTTCCCACCTACAGAAGGAGGCTGAAGTGCAAGGCGCGTCCGTGTTCCGGCGCGCCTTGCAGAAGAAGTGGAGAGGATGTCCTCCCCGAAGGAGGGGCCGGCTTGCCGGCCAGCGCGAGCAGGGTCGCGGAGGTGTGCGAAAGCGTTCCCGTGACCCGCCGCCACTACGGCGATGGAGAGGAACACCATGGGGTTTTAGTCGGTGCGAGTCGGCGCAACCACCCTTGCCCCCGCAGAGGTGGGTATGCGTAGGCATTTCCCCATGTAAAAAAAAAAAAAGGTTAGGTTAGGTTAGGTTAGGCTCCAAAATCAGTACGAAAAACGAAGAAATGAAAATTTTTTACAAATGGAAAAAAATTACGTTATTATGAAACTAAAATAACTGATTAGAACTAGACTAGAAATGGCCTAAATGCGGCGCAGGATGACTGTCTTACGATTACACTAAACAAATGCTACAACAAAAAACCAATTCGGAATGCTTAAGACTCTAATGCACAAAGATATATGTGGTTAGGTTAGGTTAGGCCCCAAAATCAGTACGAAAAACGAAGAAATGAAAATTTTTACAAATGGAAAAAAATTACGTTATTATGAAACTAAAATAACTGATTAGAACTAGACTAGAAATGGCCTAAATGCGGCGCAGGATGACTGTCTTACGATTACACTAAACAAATGCTACAACAAAAACCAATTCGGAATGCTTAAGACTCTAATGCACAAAGATATATGTGGTTAGGTTAGGTTAGGTTAGGTTAGGTTACGAGGTGTACGTGGACGAGGTGGCACTCTGCGTTCGCAGGTGCCTCCCTCGTCCGTCGATTGTCCTGGGAGACCAGCGCCCACTCAGGGCGTGGGGAATCAGAACGATCGAGGGAAGACAGTTATGGAATGGGCGGCTGGATTGGACCTCCGACTGGCAAATCAGGGTCCGTGAACTATGCGTGTGTGGTGGCAGGGTAGTCGGTCGTGGACCTTACACTTGGGCGACTCCCGCTGCGATACGCATACTGTCAGCTGGCAGGTTACCAGAGGAGGTGAGGTCACGCTTTCCGACCTGACTACGGTAATGTTCACGATCTTGCAATCCGCCGCCCCGACGGGACTCCAGCCGCCTAGAAGGCAGCCACACGCGACGTTGGTGTCTCAAGCAGCTAGACCGAACTGCTCGGGGCCGCCGCCAACGTCGCGGTATGGCCAGCGCCGAAGGTTGTCCGATCCGGAAGTGGAAGCGAACTGGTTCCGGGACACGATGACGCATTGTGACGTCGATGCGCACAGACCGGTCGCCCCCAAGCGCAGGGCGGTGTACTGGTGGGAGGTCGGCAGGGTCGCGGAGCTCCGAGCAATCACCAACGCGGAGCCGCCGCCAGTACTGAGAGCCCGAAGGGGAGACGAAGGCGAGCTCCAGGTGAGAAATAAGCCAGACTCTACGAGGCGTATCGAGCGGCCACAAAGGCGTTGCAGGTAGCGCCATCTGCAGCGCCAGGTCTCAGTCCTGAACAGCAGCTCCTGGAGGACTCAGCGAGATCCCGTGGGGCGTCCGTATCGGATATGGGTGCTAGGTAAGCTCCGTCCCTGGATGCCCCAGTGACGGAAACTCAATCCGGGCACTGGAAGAGTCAGCTCGCTCTTTCCGGAGGGCAGGTCAAGTCCCTCCAGTCCACCCCAATCTTCGTGGGAGTGGAGAAGAGATGGGGGTGACCGAGCAGGAGCTGGACCGAGCTGTGAGCCGCTTGAAAGGCCGGAACACCGCGCCAGGACCCGACGGAATTCCCGGTCGGGTCACAGGTGTTGAAGTCTGGCTACCCTAGGGATCAGGTTGAGGCAGCTGTTCACCAGCTGCCTCCATGTCCACCTCGTTCCCTAGGGCCTGGAAAGAGGCCCGACTGGTCCTCTTGAAGAGGTGGAACAGAGTCGCAGATTCTCCTCTGCGTACCGTCCCATATGCCTGTTGGACGAGGCCGGCAAGTTATTCGAGAGAATTCTTGCCACCCGTCTCAACGGGCATCTGTCGCGTGTCGGTCGGTCTGCCGATAGCCAATTCGGTTTCCGACGGGAGCGTTCCACCATCGGCCGCAGTTATGCCGTCCGCTCCCTCATCGGAGCAGGCTGTGTCAGGGTGGAGTGGCGTTGGCGATTAGCCTGGAGCATCGTCAACGCCTTCAACTCCGTGCCCTGGGACGCGATTAGGGGGCACTCGTACACCGTGGTGAACCCCCCTACCTGCACGGCGATCGCGGACTACTTGCGCGACAGGTACATCTTGTACATGGACCGAGACGGTACGAGGATCCGGAGGGAGATCCAGTGTGGGGTTCCCACGGGGTCGGTGCTGGGCCGTTACTGTGGAATCTCGCCTACGGCACTCTGTTCTGCGAGTCCGAGCTCCCCGCTGGCGTTAATGTTGTCTGCTATGCGGACGACACGTTGAGTGATGTAGCGGGACTCCTTCGAGGACCAAGGAGCTCGCCGAGCTTGGGGCGAAATCGTCGTCGCCAAAGTCACGAGTTGGGACTAGGTAGCGCCTCACAAGACCGAGGCGCTATGGTTCCACAAACTGCCGCGGAGTAGGGAACCACCCGACTCGTGCGTCCAATGGAGTGGGTCTGAAGTCAGAGTGGGGCGGTACACTTAGAGTGGGCTGGCCTCACTCTGGACAATCACTAGAGGCTTCGAAGAGCATTTCGAGCGCCTAGTCCCCGGATCGAGAGGGTAGCGGGTGCTATGCACAGACTGCTGCTAATCTCGGGGACCGAGGAGAAGTTCGCCGCCTCTATGCCGGGGTCGTACGATCCACGTAGCCCTGTGCAGGGCGCCCGTCTGGGCAGAAAGGGCTGGCCATCCGACGCTGTAGGACTAAGATCTACAGCGTCAGCGTAGGATAGCCATACGGGTCATTACGAGGATACCGGACGGTATCGTTTGAGGCGGCGACAATCTGCTCACTTTCCACCTCTGGATATACTGGCGGACATGGACGCGAGGGTGTATCACCGGAGTCGCGTCCTACGCCCAGAGCATTGGTGGCGAGCCAGAAGAGGCGCTCGAGGCGGTAGAGCAGCGGGAACTTGACGTGTATCGCATTCGCGACGTGGCGCGCACGGCTCGGTGAGGAGCGGTATGCGCGCAAACGCGTCGTCAATGCCTGCCGGTCTTCGAAGCCTGGATGCAGCGACGGGGAGGAAGACTCACCTACAGACTTACGCAGGTGATCACTGGGCATGGATGCTTCGGTGATTACCTGTGAATCGATCGCAGGCGACGGCGAATTGCTTCCACTGTGGCGGCAAAGGCCGAGACTCCGCATGCTTTTACCGCTCGCGGCTTGCCCGGCGTGGGAGACGAGCAGCAGGTCTTGGTCAGCCGCATCAGACGGAACCTGTCCCTGCCAGCAGTCGTGTCGGCGTGCTGGGCGAGGAACCAGCGTGGAGGGCCATGGCCTCCTTCTGCGAGACCGTAATGGTCCGAAAGGAGGCTGCCGGAGGCAGGATAGAGAGGACCGATCACGCTCGGGGCAGGGCCGACGCGGCGCTCGCGCCTTACGTCACGGCCCTCCCGGTGATCCCCTACCGTAAATGGGGCCCTACGGGTCGCTGACGGAATCAGGTAGAACCACGACCGTCCAGTAATAGCGACCCAGAGGACGACGGCACGACGTGGTACCGTGTCGTCGTGATAGTTCCGTGAGGGTTCTGGGGTGCGATCTTACGCACGCCCCGGACGAGCTATCAGCGAAGCGCAGAAGTTGCAGTTTGCGTTCATACGGAGATACTGACCCCTCGCGGGCGTTGGTGGCGACCACCGTGGGGTTTTAGTCGGTGCGAGTCCGACATAACCCGCCCTTGCCCCGAGGAGGGCGGGTATGCGTAGGCATTTCCCCACGCTAAAAAAAAAGGTTAGGTTAGGTTAGGTTAGGTTCCGAAGGAGTTCTCCCGCTTTGTCATGGCAGGGGGCTTAGTAACCGTGGCTTGGTCACCACGGTGAAGCTAAGAGGAACCCAATGGCCGGCCTAAGGCGCTCTGAGGTGCCGGCCCGAGGTGGCCGCTCCAGGTGAGAGGCTCCTTATGGGCTAACCTCGGATGCGTGTCGGTGGACTGCTGGGGGCGGATGTGGCGGAGCAGGCCGTCTTCCCCGCCACCTCGGTAGCCGAGGCGGAGTCGCGGAGGGAGAGGAGTGTCGGTGTTTCGTTGCCGCTCTCCCTGTCCTCCCGCGATGACTCCATGGCGAGATGCACCGCATGATGCGGCTGTGGTGGGGCCGCGGGGAAGAGTGTCGGTGTTTCGTTGCCGCTCTCCCTGTCCTCCGCGGCCGAACATCGGTCGGCGGTGGAGCCGCAGACCAGATCACCAGGGGGCTGGGTTGGCTTAGTGCTTTCCTGGCCCCATGGCCTCTGGGGGCGGACTCGGGGAGTCCGTTTCCACCTACAGAGGAGGCTGAGATGCAAAGGCGCGTCCGTGTTCCGGCGCGCCTTGCAGGAAGGTGGAGAGGGGGATGTCGCACTCCGAGAAGGAGGCCGGCTTGCCCGGCAGCACCAAACGAGGTCGCGGAGGTGTGCGAAAGCGTTCCCGTAACCCGCCATACGCGACGAAGGTGGAACACCATGGGGTTTTAGTCGGTGCGAGTCCGACATAGCCCATCCTTGCCCCGCAGGGGAATGGTATCTGTAGGCATTTCCCCATGTAAAAAAAAAGGTTCCCCGAAGGGTTCCGCTTTGTCGTAGCGGGGGGCTTAGTAACCGTGGCTTGGTCACCACGGTGAAGCTAAGAGACAATGGCCGGCCTAAGGCGCTCTGAGGCCGGCCCGGGTGGCCGCTCGGGTGGGCGCTCATGAGCTAACCTCGGATGCGTGTCGGTGGACTGCTGGGGGCGGATGTGGCGGAGCAGAGGCCGTCTTCCCCGCCCTCCGGTAGCCGAGGCGGAGTCGCGGAGGGAGAGGAGTGTCGGTGTTTCGTTGCTGCTCTCTCCTATCCTCCGCGACTCAAGCGGTCGCACCGCATGATGCGGCTGTGGTGGGGCCGCGGGGAAGAGGGTGTGTCGGTGTTTCGTTGCCGCTCTCCCTGTCTCCGCGAAGAAGCCCGAGCATCCCCGGTCGGCAGTGGAACCTGAATGAATCCACCACCAATGGGTTGGCTTAGTGCTTTCCTGGCCCCATGGCCTCTGGGGGCAGGACTCAGGGGAGTCCGTTTCCCTGCCTACAGGGAGGCTGAGATGCAAAGGCGCGTCCGTGTTCCGGCGCGCCTTGCAGGAAGCGTGGAGAGGGGATCCTCCCCGAAGGGGCTTCGCTTGCCGGTAGCGGCCTGGGCTGGGGTCGGAGGTGTGCGAAAGCGTTCCGTAACCCCTCGCTGCGACGAAGGTGGAACACCATGGGGTTTTAGTCAGTTGCGGAGTCCACGACGCAACCCATCTTGCCCCGCAGGTGGGTATCGTGAAATTCCCCATGTAAAAAAAAGGTTCCCCGAAGGGTTCCAGCTTTGTCGTGGCGGGGGGCTTGTAACCGTGGTGTGGAGTTAACCACGGTGAAGCTAAGAGGAACCCAATGGCCGGCCTAAGGCGCTCTGAGGCCGGCCCGGGGAGGCGCCGCTCCCGAGGCGGGCTGGAGCTGGAAGGCCCACCCTGGATGCGTGTCGGTGGGCTGCGGGGTGCGGATGGACGGAGTGAGGCCGTCTTACGCACCATCCCGCAGCCGAGGCGGAGTCGGGGAATGGGGTGGCGGTGCGAGGACTGTTAGCACCGGTACCGCGCATCGTCGCCCACCCTCCGCATCCGAGACGGAGTCGCGGAGGGAGGTAGTGTATCTCCTATCCTCCGCGACTCAAGCGGAAGTCGCACGCTGATGCAAAGCCGTGGTGGGGCCGCGGTTTCCAGTCAGGTGTGGTTGATCCTGCCGCAATCCCACAGCCTCCGCGGCCGAACATTGGTCGGCGGCGGAGCCTAACTCCAGATCCGCCGCGGGGGCTGGGGCTTTCCTGGCCCCATGGCCTCTGGGGGCGGACTCGGGGAGTCCGCTTCCCACCTGGAGAGGGAGGCCGAGTTGGAGGGCGCGTCCGTGTTCCGGCGCGCCCTGCCAGGAAGGTGGAGAGGGAGATGTCCTCCCCGGAGAAGGGCCGCCTGGTCGGCCGGCGCGGAGCGGGGTCGCGGATGTGTGCGAAAGCGTTCCCGTGACCCCGCCATACGCGGCTGATGGAGGAACACCATGGGGTTTTAGTCGGTGCGAGTCCGACACCAGCCCACCCTTGCCCCCGCAGTGGGTATGCGTAGGCATTTCCCCATGTAAAAAGGTTAGGTTAGGTTCCCCGACCCCCGAAGGGTTCCGCTTTGTCATGGCAGGGGGCTTAGTAACCGTGGTGTGGAGTTAACCACGGTGAAGCTAAGAGGAACCCAAATGGCCGGCCTAAGGCGCTCTAAGGCCGGCCCGAGGAGGCCGCTCCGGGCGGGCTGGAGCTGGGCCCACCCTGGATGCGTGTCGGTGGGCTGCGGGGTGCGGATGGACGGAGTGAGGCCGTCTTACGCACCATCCGCAGCCGAGGCGGAGTCGGGGGAATGGGGTGGCGGTGCGAGGACTGTTAGCACCGGTACCGCGCATCGTCGCCCCCACCCTCCGCATCCGGACAGGTCGCGGAGGGAGGTAGTGTATCTCTATCCTCCGCGACTCAAGCGGGGGTCGCACCGCTGATGCGGCCGTGGTGGGGCCGCGGGTTCAGTGGAGTGTGGTTGATCCTGCCGCTCTCCTGTCCTCCGCGGCCGAACATTGGTCGGCGGCGGAGCTAACACCAGATCCGCCGCAGGGGCTGGGGCTTTCCTGGCCCCATGGCCTCTGGGGGCGGACTCGGGGAGTCCGCTTCCCACCTACAGAGGAGGCCGAGTTGGAGGGCGCGTCCGTGTTCCGGCGCGCCCTGCCAGGAGGGTGGGAGAGGAGATGTCCTCCCCGGAGAAGGGGCCGCCTGGTCGGCCGGCGCAGGCAGGGTCGCGGATGTGTGCGAAAGCGTTCCCGTGACCCCGCCATACGCGACGATGGAGGAACACCATGGGGTTTTAGTCGGTGCGAGTCCGACATAACCCACCCTTGCCCCGCAGGTGGGTATGCGTAGGCATTTCCCCATGTAAAAAGGTTAGGTTAGGTTCCCCGACCCCCGAAGGGTTCCGCTTTGTCGTAGCGGGGCTGGCAACCGTGGTGTGGAGTTAACCACGGTGAAGCTAAGAAGGAACCCAAATGGCCGGCCTAAGGCGTTCCTAAGGCCGGCCTGCGAGGTTGCCTGGCGGCTGGAGCTGGGCCCGCCCTGGATGCGTGTCCGGTGGGCTGCGGGGTGCGGATGGACAGAGTGAGGCCGTCTTACGCACCATCCGCAGCCGAGGCGGAGTCGGGGAATGGGGTGGCGGTGCGGGGACTGTTAGCAGCGAGGCCTGCGCATCGCCCCACCCTCCGCATCCGAGACGGAGTCGCGGAGGGAGGTAGTGTATCTCTCTATCCTCCGCGACTCAAGCGGGGGTCGCACCGCTGATGCGGTCGTGGTGGGGCCGCGGGTTCAGTGGAGTGTCGGTTGATCCTGCCGCTCTCCTGTCCTCCGCGGCCGAACATTGGTCGGCGGCGGAGCCTAACACCAGATCCGCCGCAGGGGCTGGGGCTTTCCTGGCTCCCATGGCCTCTGGGAGTGGAACCCACCTACAGAGGAGGCCGAGATGGAAGGCGCGTCCGTGTTCCGGCGCGCCTTGCAGAAGGGTTGGAGATGTCCTCCCCGGAAGGAGGGGCCGGCTTGCCGGCCAGCGCAGGCAGGGTCGCGGAGGTGTGCAGCGTTCCCGTAACCCCGCCATACGCGACGAAGGTGGAACACCATGGGGTTTTAGTCGGTTTTGAGTCCATAACCCTGCCCTTTACCCCGCAGTGGGTGTCGTAGGCATTTCCCCATGTAAAAAAAAAAAAGGTTCCCCGAAGGGTTCCCGCTTTGTCGTAGCGGGGGGCTTAGTAACCGTGGTGTGGAGTTAACCACGGTGAAGCTAAGAAGGAACCCAAATGGCCGGCCTAAGGCGTTCCTAGGCCAGCCCGAGAGCCGCTCCGGGCGGGCTGGAGCTGGGCCCGCCCTGGATGCGTGTCCGGTGGGCTGCGGGGTGCGGATGGACAGAGTGAGGCCGTCTTACGCACCATCCGCAGCCGAGGCGGAGTCGGGGAATGGGGTGGCGGTGCGGGGACTGTTAGCAGCGGTACCGCGCATCGTCGCCCCCACCCTCCGCATCCGAGACGGAGTCGCGGAGGGAGGTAGTGTATCTCCTATCCTCCGCGACTCAAGCGGGGGTCGCACCGCTGATGCGGTCGTGGTGGGGCCGCGGGTTCAGTGGAGTGTCGGTTGATCCTGCCGCTCTCCTGTCCTCCGCGGCCGAACATTGGTTGGTGGCGGAGCCTATCACCAGATCCGCCGCAGGGGCTGGGACTTTCCTGCTCCCATGGCCTCTGGGAGTCCGTTTCCCACCTACAGAGGAGGCCGAGATGGAAGGCGCGTCCGTGTTCCGGCGCGCCCTGCCAGGAAAGTGGAGAGGAGATGTCCTCCCCGGAAGGAGGGGCCGGCTTGCCGGCCAGCGCAGGCGGGGTCGCGGAGGTGTGCAGCGTTCCCGCCAATATACGCGACGAAGGTGGAACACCATGGGGTTTTAGTCAGTGCAAGTCCGACATAACCCACCCTTGCCCCCGCAAGTGGTGTCGTAAACATTCCCCATGTAAAAAAGGTTAGGTTAGGTTAGGCTCCAAAATCAGTACGAAAAACGAAGAAATGAAAATTTTTACAAATGGAAAAAAATTACGTTATTATGAAACTAAAATAACTGATTAGAACTAGACTAGAAATGGCCTAAATGCGGCGCAGGATGACTGTCTTACGATTACACTAAACAAATGCTACAACAAAAAACCAATTCGGAATGCTTAAGACTCTAATGCACAAAGATATATGTGGTTAGGTTAGGTTAGGTTAGGTTAGGTTCCCCCCCGAAGGGTTCCCGCTTTGTCGTAGCGGGGGGGCTTAGTAACCGTGGTGTGGAGTTAACCACGGTGAAGCTAAGAGGAACCCAAATGGCCGGCCTAAGGCGCTCTAAGGCCGGCCCGAGGAGGCCGCTCCGGGCGGGCTGGAGCTGGGCCCGCCCTGGATGCGTGTCGGTGGGCTGCGGGGTGCGGATGGACGGAGTGAGGCCGTCTTACGCACCATCCGCAGCCGAGGCGGAGTCGCGGAGGGAGGGTAGTGTATCTCCTATCCTCCGCGACTCAAGCGGGGGTCGCACCGCTGAAGCGGCCGTGGTGGGGCCGCGGGTTCAGTGGAGTGTGGTTGATCCTGCCGCTCTCCTGTCCTCCCACTGACCGAACATTGGTTGGTGGCGGAGCCTATCTGGGAGTCACAGGGGCTGGGGTTTCCTGGCCCCATGGCCTCTGGGGCGGACTCGGGGAGTCTGCTTCCACCCACAGAGGAGGCCGTGTTGGAGGGCGCGTCCGTGTTCCGGCGCGCCCTGCCTGGAAAGGGGCGGAGAGGGGATGTCCTCCCCGGAGGAGGGGCCGGCTTGCCGGCCAGCGCAGGCGGGGTCGCGGAGGTGTGCAGCGTTCCTTAACCGCTGCGACGAAGGTGGAACACCATGGGGTTTTAGTCGGTGCAAGTCCGACATAACCCACCCTTGCCCCCGCAGAATGGGTATCGTAGGCATTTCCCCATGTAAAAGGTTAGGTTAGGTTGGGGTCCCCGAAGGGTTCCCGCTTTGTCGTAGCGGGCTTAGTAACCGTGGTGTGGAGTTAACCACGGTGAAGCTAAGAGGAACCCAAATGGCCGGCCTAAGGCGCTCTAAGGCCGGCCTGAGGGAAACCACTCCGGGCGTATGGAGCTGGAGCCCGCCCTGGATGCGTGTCGGTGGGCTGCGGGGTGCGGATGGACGGAGTGAGGCCGTCTTACGCACCATCCGCAGCCGAGGCGGAGTCGCGGAGGGAGGGTAGTGTATCTCCCTATCCTCCGCGACTCAAGCGGGGGTCGCACCGCTGAAGCGGCCGTGGTGGGGCCGCGGGTTCAGTGGAGTGTGGTTGATCCTGCCGCTCTCCCTGTCCTCCGCGGCCGAACATTGGTTGGTGGCGGAGCCTATCACCAGATCCGCCACAGGGGGCTGGGGTTTTCCTGGCCCCCATGGCCTCTGGGGGGCGGACTCGGGGGAGTCTGCTTCCACCCACAGAGGAGGCCGTGTTGGAGGGCGCGTCCGTGTTCCGGCGCGCCCTGCCTGGAGGGGCGGAGAGGGGGATGTCCTCCCCCCGGAGGAGGGGCCGGCTTGCCGGCCAGCGCAGGCGGGGTCGCGGAGGTGTGCGAAAGCGTTCCCGTAACCCCGCCATACGCGACGAAGGTGGAACACCATGGGGTTTTAGTCGGTGCAAGTCCGGATAACTCCACCCTTGCCCCCGCAGGTGGCAGGCATTTCCCCATGTAAAAGGTTAGGTTAGGTTGGGGTCCCCGAAGGGTTCCCGCTTTGTCGTAGCGGGCTTAGTAACCGTGGTGTGGAGTTAACCACGGTGAAGCTAAGAGGAACCCAAATGGCCGGCCTAAGGCGCTCTAAGGCCGGCCTGAGGAGGCCGCCCGGCACCTGGAGCTGGGCCCGCCCTGGATGCGTGTCGGTGGGCTGCGGGGTGCGGATGGACGGAGTGAGGCCGCCTTACGCACCATCCGCAGCCGAGGCGGAGTCGCGGAGGAGGGTAGTGTATCTCCCTATCCTCCGCGACTCAAGCGGGGGTCGCACCGCTGATGCGGCCGTGGTGGGGCCGCGGGTTCAGTGGAGTGTGGTTGATCCTGCCGCTCTCCCTGTCCTCCGCGGCCGAACATTGGTTGGTGGCGGAGCCTATCACCAGATCCGCCACAGGGGCTGGGGTTTCCTGGCCCCATGGCCTCTGGGGCGGACTCGGGGAGTCTGCTTCCACCCACAGAGGAGGCCGAGATGGAAGGCGCGTCCGTGTTCCGGCGCGCCCTGCCTGGAAAGGGGCGGAGAGGGGATGTCCTCCCCGGAGGAGGGGCCGGCTTGCCGGCCAGCGCAGGCGGGGTCGCGGAGGTGTGCGAAAGCGTTCCCGTAACCCGCCATACGCGACGAAGGTGGAACACCATGGGGTTTTAGTCGGTGCAAGTCCGACGCCAACCCTGCCACCCCCGCAGAGTGATGGGTATCGTAGGCATTTCCCCATGTAAAAAAGGTTAGGTTGGGGTCCCCGAAGGGTTCTCGCTTTGTCGTAGCGGGGGCTTAGTAACCGTGGCTTGGTCACCCACGGTGAAGCTAAGAAGGAACCCAAATGGCCGGCCTAAGGCGCTCTGAAGGCCCGGCCCGAGGTACGCTGCTCGGAGTGTGGAAGCTCTTTATGAGTTAACCTCGGATGCGTGTCGGTGGACTGCTGGGGGCGGATGTGGCGGAGCGAGGCCGCCTTCCCCGCCCTCAGTAGCCGAGGCGGAGTCGCGGAGGGAGAGGAGTGTCGGTGTTTCGTTGCCGCTCTCCTATCCTCCGCGACTCAAGCAAGTCGCACCGCATGATGCGGCTGTGGTGGGGCCGCGGGGAAGAGGAGTGTCGGTGTTTCGTTGCCGCTCTCCTGTCCTCCGCGGCCGAACATCGGTCGGCGGTGGAGCCGCAGACCAGATCCGCCGCAGGGGGCTGGGTTGGCTTAGTGCTTTCCTGGCCCCATGGCCTCTGGGGGCGGACTCGGGGAGTCCGTTTCCCACCTACAGAGGAGGCCGAGATGGAAGGCGCGTCCGTGTTCCGGCGCGCCTTGCAGGAGAGGGGGCGGAGAGGGGATGTCCTCCCCGAAGGAGGGGCCGGCTTGCCGGCCAGCGCAGGCAGGGTCGCGGAGGTGTGCAGCGTTCCCGTGGCCCCGCCATACGCGACGAAGGTGGAACACCATGGGGTTTTAGTCGGTGCAAGTCCGACGCCAACCCATCCTTGCCCCCGCAGTGGGTATGCGTAGGCATTTCCCCATGTAAAAAAAAAAGGTTGGGGTCCCCGAAGGGTTCTCGCTTTGTCGTAGCGGGGGCTTAGTAACCGTGGCTTGGTCACCCACGGTGACGCTAAGAGGAACCCAAATGGCCGGCCTAAGGCGCTCTGTGGCCGGCGAACCGCTCCGGGTGGGCTCGTAACGAGCTCGCCTCGGAAGCGTGTCGGTGGACTGCTGGGGGCGGAAGTGGCGGGCAGGGCCGCCTTCCCCGCCCTCAGTAGCCGAGGCGGAGTCGCGGAGGGAGAGGAGTGTCGGTGTTGCGTTGCCGCTCTCCTATCCTCCGCGACTCAAGCGGGGTCGCATCGCATGATGCGGCTGTGGTGGGGCCGCGGGGAAGAGGAGTGTCGGTGTTTCGTTGCCGCTCTCCTGTCCTCCGCGGCCGAACATCGGTCGGCGGTGGAGCCGCAGACCAGATCCACCGCAGGGGCTGGGCTTTCCTGGCCCCATGGCCTCTGGGGGCGGACTCGGGGAGTCCGCTTCCCACCCACAGAGGAGGCCGAGTTGGAAGGCGCGTCCGTGTTCCGGCGCGCCTTGCAGGAGAGGGTGGAGAGGGGATGTCCTCCCCGAAGGAGGGGCCGGCTTGCCGGCCAGCGCAGGCGGGGTCGCGGAGGTGTGCGAAAGCGTTCCGTGGCCCCGCCATACGCGACGAAGGTGGAACACCATGGGGTTTTAGTCGGTGCGAGTCCGACATAACCCATCCTTGCCCCCGCAGTGGGTATGCGTAGGCATTTCCCCATGTAAAAAGGTTAGGTTGGGGTGCCACGTCAGAAAACCTCCTCGAGTGCCTGGTCGTTGAATTTCCCTTTGATACTGGCCATCGGGAAAGGCAACGCCGGGACAGTGCACCCTGGGCACTGGTGATGACACGTTGTTGCCAGTGGCGAATGTTCTGACAGGGGGGATAGCTGCTCTGCGTGTCCACTCCTGATGTGGAGAACTGTGGAGTGGGGGGTTACATTTCCTCTTGATTTCCATATCCGGAGGAAGGCAACCGAACAATGGTGCGCATTGGGCACTGGTGACGATACGTTGTTCTCAGTGCCCAATGCGGGGATTCTCCTTGATCAAAGTATCCGGGGAAAGGCAACAAAATGAAGTGTGCATTTGGAACTGGTGGCGATACGTCGTTGGCGGTGCCTAATGCTCACAGTGTGGGGACAGGCTCGGTGTGCGCTTTTACTGCCGCCGGGCACTCAACCGTCGAGCGTTGTGGGAGGTTGCATTTCTCCTTGATTTCTGTATCCGGGGGAAAGGCAACAAATGATGGTGGGTATTAGGAACTGGTGACGATATATCGTTTCCAGTGCCTAATGCTCATAGTGGTGGGACGGGTCCGGTGTGCACTCACACTGCCGCCGGGCATTCAACCGTCAAAAACTGGGGAGTTACGTCGGCTCTCCCAGCGCGCCGTAACCCGCTGTACTTTCGTCAAAGACCCCAGTGTTGACGATAATGGGGTACGTCGAAGTGCAGTGGAGCGGAGGGCTTGCCTTAACTGGCCGGCCCGCGAGGAGTAAATCTCTATAAAAAATCAGACAGCGAAGTCTTAAAAACCTGTGGGTACCAGGCGACCCCCACAGTATGTAGCCTTGTCACCGGAATAGGCGTCACCCGGGGACCGACCTTTACTTCGTCCTAAATCGTGGGAACAGATATGAGCTTGTGAAAACAAAAACCTGAGGATTGACAGTGATGACGACACGAGCGACTCTATGCTAAGCGTGGAGTCAATCGATGAGAGGAGGATAGTAGCAGGGAGAAACGTCCTTCTAAGGACGCAGAGATTGATGATGGTCTGGCGATAGGCCAGAAGATCGGGAAGGGCATGGTTGCGACTGCCAAGAGAGGTCGAGGGCGGCCTCCAACTACAGGCGAGTATGTGGGGCTTGCCCAGGCCAAAATAGCGTTGGTGGAGGCAAAGAGAGGAGGAGAGGTTGGAGGCGGAGGCAGAGATCGCCTCATCGTCTCGTCAGCTCCGCGCCGGCAGGAAGTCAACCCTGTCGGAGTCGTCGTCCAACGATGGCGACTTCGAGCCGGCATCGGAGCTGCAAAGAGGATAGAGGACAGCGTCGGCGTCATCTCCATGGTGGCCACAGGTCGAAAAACCTAAAGGGCATCTGGGTGAAGGCGCTGAAGGAGGCTGCAGAGAATGTAAGCGAGACCGCTAAGACTCTGCAGCGACGCTGTACCTCGGAGGAGACGAAACTGCAGGCGGACAACACTCGCCTTCAAGGCGAAGTGTCACAGTTAAGGAAGGAGGTGGCCTACCTGCGAATGCAGATTGACCGGCCAAACCAACAAGCCGAGGGAGCAGGTAGGGAGGAGCTGGCGCGTTCGATCATTGACCAGGTGGGGTCAATGATCCAGCGCCAGGTCACTGCGTTGGAGGGGACCGCCTCCTGCCAGAAAAGCGTCTCCGCCCACCATTGATGGCGGATAAGAGGCCAGAAGCGGTGCCCGCTCCTCTGGGCAGGCCTTCGCCCTCCCAGGCATCGGCAGGCGCAGTGCCGCCTGTTAAGGCACCCAGCGTTAAGCCGAATGTCGCGGGGTCTTCTGTGGCCCCAAAACACCCCAAGGGAGGACGGAGCGAGCCTGCGGGGGGCCAAAAGAAGACGGCAGCTGAGTCCCGGCCTTCGCCACCAGCACCTGAGTCTACGGACCAACCCTGGACTACGGTGTTAAAGAAGGGACTCAAGAAGAAGGGTGGGAAGGCGACAAAGAGTCCCGGCGAGACTGCAACGAAGAGGGCAGTGAAGATCGCAACTCCGCGTTCGTCCGCTGTGGTGGTGACACTAGAGCCGGAGGCTGTGGCAGTGGGCGTCACGTACGTCGCGGTTATTACCGAGGCGAAGGCTAAAATCAATCTTGCCGCCCTCGGAATAACTGAGATGCGCTTCCGCATCTGCGCCACGGGGGCTCGCATGTTCGAAATCCCTGGCGCAGAAAGCGGAGCAAAGGCGGACGCCCTAGCCCAGAAATTGAGGGAAGTGCTCACCGCAGCGGGCAAAGCGGTCCGGGTATCAAGACCGGCAAAGACCGCCGAGATTAAAGTGTCCGGTCTTGATGACTCGGTCTCTGTGGAGGAAGTGGTGGCGGCTGTTTCGTTGGCTGGCGGCTGTCCCAAGGAGGATGTAAAGTGCAATGAGGTCCTGCGGTATCCCGCAGGCCTTGGGATAAGCCTGGGTCCGGTGCCCCGTGGCTGCCGCCAAAAGGTGGCCGCCAGCGGGCATATTATGGTCTCATGGGTGGCAGCCGAGGTGAAGCTCGTGGAGCCCTCACCTCTTAGGTGCTTCCGCTGTTTCGAGGCGGGGCACGTGAGGGCTCAGTGCGACGCACTGATCGACCGGGGGGAGTTGTGCTGCCGATGTGGTCAACCAGGCCACAAGGCGGCAACATGCTCCGCTACCCCGCGTTGTGCCGTGTGCGTCGCCGCAAAGAAACCGGCGGACCACAGGATGGGGGGGAAGGCCTGCAAAGCGCCTTCCAAGGCCAGGAAAAGGCCGCCCGTTGCCACCTCGGCAACCGACCAGCCAGCCGATGGAGGAGGAAGCGTCCCTAGACCCTGGGACCACTCCACAGCCGCCGCAGGGGATGAGAGCGTAGGCATACTCGATTCCCCCTTACGACTCAGTGATGGACTCGGGGAAGTCTGTCGCTCGTATGAGTCAGCGAGGTGAAGCGCGCTGAGTGAACCACGCGCTCTCAAAGAAACAGGGCCAAGACTGCCGGGGCCACACAACTGGCCGCCACCCGCTGTGCACGCGGAAGAATGCTTACAGCGTACCCGCATGCACAGTACTTGGGTGGAGCGAAGGAACACCGTGGGGTTTTAGTCGGTGCGAGTCCGACATAACCCGCCCTCGTCCCCGCGGGGGCGGTATGCATGAAGCATTCCACGAAAAAAAAAAAAAAGGTTAGGTTAAGGTTAGGTTAGGTTGGGCTCCAAAATCAGCACGAAAACGAAGAAATGAAAATTTTTACAAATGGAAAAAATTACGTTATTATGAAACTAAAATAACTGATTAGAACTAGACTAGAAATGGCCTAAATGCGGCGCAGGATGACTGTCTAACGATTACACTAAACAAATGCTACAACAAAAAACCAATTTGGAATGCTTAAGACTCTAATGCACAAAGATATATGTGGTTAGGTTAGGTTAGGTTAGGTTAGGTTAGGTTAGGCTCCAAAATCAGTACGAAAAACGAAGAAATGAAAATTTTTACAAATGGAAAAAAATTACGTTATTATGAAACTAAAATAACTGATTAGAACTAGACTAGAAATGGCCTAAATGCGGCGCAGGATGACTGTCTTACGATTACACTAAACAAATGCTACAACAAAAAACCAATTCGGAATGCTTAAGACTCTAATGCACAAAGATATATGTGGTTAGGTTAGGTTAGGTTAGGTTAGGTTAGGTTAGGTTAGGTTCCCCAGAGTTCCCGCTTTGTCGTAGCAGGGGCTTAGTAGTAACCGTGGTGTGGAGTTAACCACGGTGAAGCTAAGAGGAACCCAAATGGCCGGCCTAAGGCGTTCTAAGGCCGGCCCGAGGAGGCCGCTCCGGGCGGGCTGGAGCTGGGCCCGCCCTGGATGCGTGTCAGTGGGCTGCGGGGTGCGGATGGACGGAGTGAGGCCGTCTTACGCACCATCCGCAGCCGAGGCGGAGTCGGGGAATGGGGTGGCGGTGCGGGACTGTTAGCAGCGGTACCACGCATCGTCGCCCCACCCTCCGCATCTGGAGACGGGAGTCGCGGAGGGAGGGTAGTGTATCTCCCTATCCTCCGCGACTCAAGCGGGGTCGCACCGCTGATGCGGTCGTGGTGGGGCCGCGGGTTCAGTGGAGTGTCGGTTGATCCTGCCGCTCTCCTGTCCTCCGCGGCCGAACATTGGTTGGCGGCGGAGCCTAACACCAGATCCGCCGCAGGGGCTGGGACTTTCCTGGCTCCCATGGCCTCTGGGGGCGGACTCGGGGAGTCCGCTTCCACCTACAGAGGAGGCCGAGATGGAAGGCGCGTCCGTGTTCCGGCGCGCCTTGCCTGAGAGGGTGGAGAGGGAGGTGTCCTCCCCGGAGAAGGGCCGTCTGGTCGGCCGGCGCAGGCAGGGTCGCGGATGTGTGCGAAAGCGTTCCCGTGACCCCGCCATACGCGACGAAGGTGGAACACCATGGGGTTTTAGTCGGTGCGAGTCCGACATAACCCACCCTTGCCCCCGCAGGGGTGGGTATGCGTAGGCATTTCCCCATGTAAAAAAAAAAAAAAAAAAAAAGGTTAGGTTAGGTTTGGTTAGGCTCCAAAATCAGTACGAAAAACGAAGAAATGAAAATTTTTACAAATGGAAAAAAATTACGTTATTATGAAACTAAAATAACTTGATTAGAACTAGACTAGAAATGGCCTAAATGCGGCGAAGGATGACTGTTTAACGATTACATTAAACAATGCTACAAACAAAAACCAATTTGGAATGCTTAAGACTCTAATGCACAAAGATATATGTGGTTAGGTTAAGGTTAGGTTAGAGTTAGGTTAGGTTAGGCTCCAAAATCAATTACGAAAAACGAAGAAATGAAAATTTTTACAAATGGAAAAAAAAAAAATTACGTTATTATGAAACTAAAATAACTGATTAGAACTAGACTAGAAATGGCCTAAATGCGGCTGGGATGACTGTCTTACGATTACACTAAACAAATGCTACAACAAAAACCAATTCGGAATGCTTAAGACTCTAATGGCCAAAGATATATGTGGTTGGAGTTGGGTTAGGTTAGGTTGGGCTCCAAAATCAGCACGAAAAACAGAAGAAATGAAAATTTTTACAAATGGAAAAAATTACGTTATTATGAAACTAAAATAACTGATTAGAACTAGACTAGAAATGGCCTAAATGCGGCGCAGGATGACTGTCTAACGATTACACTAAACAAATGCTACAACAAAAACCAATTTGGAATGCTTAAGACTCTAATGCACAAAGATATATGTGGTTAGGTTAGGTTAGGCTAGGTTAGGTTAGGTTAGGCTACAAAATCAGTACGAAAAACGAAAAGAAATGAAAATTTTACAAATGGAAAAAATTACGTTATTATGAAACTAAAATAACTGATTAAGAACTAGACTAGAAATGGCCTAAATGCGGCAGGATGACTGTCTTACGATTACACTAAACAAATGCTGCAACAAAAACCAATTCCGGAATGCTTAAGACTCTAATGCACAAAGATATAGGTGGTTAGGTTAGGTTAGGTTGGGATTGGGATTAGGTTAGGTTAGGCTCCAAAATCAGCACGAAAAACGAAGAAATGAAAATTTTACAAATGGAAAAAATTACGTTATTATGAAACTAAAATAACTGATTAGAACTAGACTAGAAATATGGCCTAAATGCAGCAGGATGACTGTCTAACAGTTACACTAAACAAATGCTACAACAAAAACCAATTTGAATGCTTAAGACTCTAATGCACAAAGATATATGTGGTTAGGTTAGGTTAGGTTAGGTTAGGTTAGGCTCAAAATCAGTACGAAAAACAGAAAGAAATGAAAATTTTACAAATGGAAAAAATTACGTTATTATGAAACTAAAATAACTGATTAAGAACTAGACTAGAAATGGCCTAAATGCGGCGCAGGATGACTGTCTTACGATTACACTAAACAAATGCTACAACAAAAACCAATTCAGATGCTTAAGACTCTAATGCACAAAGATATATGTGGTTAGGTTAGGTTAGGTTAGGTTAGGTTAGGTTAGGCTCCAAAATCAGTACGAAAAACGAAGAAATGAAAATTTTTACAAATGGAAAAAAATTACGTTATTATGAAACTAAAATAACTTGATTAGAACTAGACTAGAAATGGCCTAAATGCGGCGCAGGATGACTGTCTTACGATTACACTAAACAAATGCTGCAACAAAAACCAATTCAGATACTTAAGACTCTAATACACAAAGATATATGTGGTTAGGTTAGGTTAGGATTGAGTTAGGTTAGGTTAGGTTAGGTTAGGTTAGGTTAGGTTAGGTTAGGTTAGGTTAGGTTCCGTGGCTTGGTCACCCACGGTGAAGCTAAGAGGAACCCAAATGGCCGGCCTAAGGCGCTCTATGGCCGGCCCGAGGTGGCCGCTCGGGTGGGCTCTTTGTGAGCTAACCTCGGATGCGTGTCAGTGAACTGCTGGGGGCGGATGTGGCGGAGCGAGGCCGTCTTTCCCGCCCTCAGTAGCCGAGGCAGGTCGCGGAGGGATAGGAGTGTCGGTGTTTCGTTGCCGCTCTCCTATCCTCCGCGACTCAAGGGGGTCGCACCGCATGATGCGGCTGTGGTGGGGCCGCGGGGAAGAGGAGTGTCGGTGTTTCGTTGCCGCTCTCCTGTCCTCCGCGGCCGAACATCGGTCGGCGGTGGAGCCGCAGACCAGATCCACCGCAGGGGCTGGGTTGGCTTAGTGCTTTCCTGGCCCCATGGCCTCTGGGGGCGGACTCGGGGAGTCCGTTTCCCACCTACAGAAAGGGAAGGCCGAGATGGAAGGCGCGTCCGTGTTCCGGCGCGCCTTGCAGAAGGTGGAGAGGGGGATGTCCTCCCCGAAGGAGAACCGGCTCGCCGGCCAGCGCAGGTGGGGTCGCGGAGGTGTGCGAAAGCGTTCCCGTGGCCCCGCCATACGCGACGAAGGTGGAACACCATGGGGTTTTAGTCGGTGCGAGTCCGACATAACCCATCCTTGCCCCCGCAGAAGTGGGTATGCGTAGGCATTTCCCCATGTAAAAAAGGTTAGGTTAGGTTGGGCTCCAAAATCAGCACGAAAAACGAAGAAATGAAAATATTTACAAATGGAAAAAATTACGTTATTATGAAACTAAAATAACTGATTGTGAACTAGACTAGAAATGGCTAAATGCGGCGCAGGATGACTGTCTAACGATTACACTAAACAAATGCTACAACAAAAACCAATTTGGAATGCTTAAGACTCTAATGCACAAAGATATATGTGGTTAGGTTAGTTAGGTTAGGTTAGGTTAGGTTCCAAAATCAGTAATGAAAACGAAGAAATGAAAATTTTTACAAATGGAAAAAATTACGTTATTATGAAACTAAAATAACTGATTAGAACTAGACTAGAAATGGCCTAAATGCGGCGCAGGATGACTGTCTAACGATTACACTAAACAAATGCTGCAACAAAAACCAATTTGAATGCTTAAGACTCTAATGCACAAAGATATGTGGTTAGGTTAGGTTAGTTAGGTTAGGCTCCAAAATCAGCACGAAAAACGAAGAAATGAAAATTTTTACAAATGGAAAAAATTACGCTATTATGAAACTAAAATAACTGATTAGAACTAGACTAGAAATACCTAAATGCGGCGCAGGATGACTGTCTAACGATTACACTAAACAAATGCTACAACAAAAACCAATTTGGAATGCTTAAGACTCTAATGCACAAAGATATATGTGGTTAGGTTAGGCTAGGTTAGGTTAGGTTAGGTTAGGTTCCAAAATCAGTAATGAAAACGAAGAAATGAAAATTTTTACAAATGGAAAAAAAATTACGTTATTATGAAACTAAAATAACTGATTAGAACTAGACTAGAAATGGCCTAAATGCGGCGCAGGATGACTGTCTTACGATTACACTCAAACAAATGCTACAACAAAAACTAATTTGGAATGCTTAAGACTCTAATGCACAAAGATATGTGGTTAGGTTAGGTTGGGATTAGGTTAGAGTTAGGTTAGGTTAGGCTCCAAAATCAGTACGAAAAACAGAAGAAATGAAAATTTTTACAAATGGAAAAAATTACGTTATTATGAAACTAAAATAACTGATTAGAACTAGACTAGAAATGGCCTAAATGCGGCGCAGGATGACTGTCTTACGATTACACTAAACAAATACTACAACAAAAACCAATTCGGAATGCTTAAGACTCTAATGCACAAAGATATATGTGGTTAGGTTAAGGTTAGGTTAGGTTAGGTTAGAGTTAGGTTAGGCTCCAAAATCAGCACGAAAAACGAAGAAATGAAAATTTTTACAAATGGAAAAAAATTACGTTATTATGAAACTAAAATAACTGATTAGAACTAGACTAGAAATGGCCTAAATGCGGCGCAGGATGACTGTCTTACGATTACACTAAACAAATGCTACAACAAAAAACCAATTTGAATGCTTAAGACTCTAATGCACAAAGATATATGTGGTTAGGTTAGGTTAGGTTAGGTTAGGTTAGGCTCCAAAATCAGTACGAAAAACGAAGAAATGAAAATTTTTACAAATGGAAAAAAATTACGTTATTATGAAACTAAAATAACTGATTAGAACTAGACTAGAAATGGCCTAAATGCGGCGCAGGATGACTGTCTTACGATTACACTAAACAAATGCTACAACAAAAAACCAATTCGGAATGCTTAAGACTCTAATGCACAAAGATATATGTGGTTAGGTTAGGTTAGGTTAGGTTAGGTTAGGTTAGGTTAGGTTAGGTTAGGTTCCCCCCCGAAGGGTTCTCGCTTTGTCGTAGCGGGGGGGCTTAGTAACCGTGGCTTGGTCACCCACGGTGAAGCTAAGAGGAACCCAAATGGCCGGCCTAAGGCGCTCTTTGGCCGGCCCCGAGGCCGCTCCAGGTGGGCTCGTAACAATCGCCTCAGGCGTGTCAGTGAACTGCTGGGGGCAGGAGAGTGGCAGGCAAGGCCGCCTTCCCGCCCTCAGTAGCCGAGGCGGAGTCGCGGAGGGAGAGGAGTGTCGGTATTGCGTTGCCGCTCTCCCTGTCCTCCGCGACTCAACAGTCGCACCGCATGATGCGGCTGTGGTGGGGCCGCGGGAAGTGTCGGTGTTTCGTTGCCGCTCTCCCTATCCTCCGCGGCCGAACATCGGTCGGCGGTGGAGCCGCAGACCAGATCCGCCGCAGGGGCTGGGTTGGCTTAGTGCTCCTGGCCCCCATGGCCTCTGGGAGGCGGACTCGGGGAGTCCGTTTCCACCTACTGAGAGCCGAGATGGAAGGCGCGTCCGTGTTCCGGCGCGCCTTGCGGGAAGAGGTGGAGAGGGGATGTCCTCCCCGAAGGAGAGACCGGCTTGCCGGCGTGGCACCAGCGGGGTCGCGGAGGTGTGCGAAAGCGTTCCCGTGGCCCCGCCATACGCGACGAAGGTGGAACACCATGGGGTTTTAGTCGGTGCGAGTCCGACATAACCCACCCTTGCCCCCGCAAGTGGGTATGCGTAGGCATTTCCCCATGTAAAAAAAGGTTAGGTTAGGTTAGGTTAGGCTCGGGGTGCCACGTCAGAAAACCTCCTCGAGTGCCTGGTCGTTGAATTTCCCTTTGATACTATTGTATCCGGGGGAAAGGCAACGCCGGGACGGTGCACCCTGGGCACTGGTGATAACACGTTGTTGCCAGTGGCGAATGTTCTGACAGGGGGGGATAGCTGCTCTGCGTGTCCCTCTGATAAGCGGAGGGCACAGTGGAGTGGCAGGGGGGTTGCATTTCCTTTTGATTTCCGTATCCGGAGGAAAGGCAACCGAACGATGGTGCGCATTGGACACTGGTGACGATACGTCGTTCTCAGTGCCCAATGCGAGGGTGGAGGTTGCATTTCTCCTTGATCAAAGTATCCGGGGGAAAGGCAACAAAATGAGGGTGTGCATTGGGAACTGGTGGCGATACGTCGTTGGCAGTGCCTAATGTTCACAGTGTGGGGGACGGGCTCGGTGTGCGCTTTTACTGCCGCCGGGCACTCAACCGTCGAGCGTTGTGGGAGGTTGCATTTCCCCTTGATTTCTGTATCCGGGGGAAAGGCAACAAATGATGGTGGGTATTAGGAACTGGTGACGATATATCGTTTCCAGTGCCTAATGCTCATAGTGGAGGACAGGCTCGGTGTGCACTCACACTGCCGCCGGGCATCCAACCGTCCAAAACTGGGGAGTTACGTCGGCTCTCCCAGCGCGCCGTAACCCGCTGTACTTTCGTCAAAGACCCCAGTGTTGACGATAATGGGGTACGTCGAAGTGCAGCGGAGCGGAGGGCTTGCCTTAATTGGCCGGCCCGCGAGGAGTAAACCTCTATAAAATAATCAGACAGCGAAGTCTTGAAAACCTGTGGGTACCAGGCGACCCCCACAGTATGTAGCCTTGCCCTCGGAATGGCGTAACCCGGGGGCCGACCTTTTATTTCGTCCACAATCGTGGGAACCAATATGAGTAAACCTAAAACAAAATACATGTCGGCAGATAGTGATGATGACAGTGACTCTATGCTAAGCATTAAGGTCACTTGACGAGGAGAAGAAGTGCGGGGAGGAAACGTCCGTCTATGGACGAAGGATGCGGCTCTGGTTCGGTAACGGGCCAGCAAGGTAAAACTAGCTTGGGTATGGCAACAACATCTGCCAAGAGAGGTCGAGGGAGGCCCCCAACTACGGGGCAATATGTCGGCCTCGCCCAGGCTAAAATGGAGTTAGTGGCCGCTAAGGAAGCGGAATTGAGGGTGGCGGCGGAGGCGGAAGTCGTTTTAGCGTCTCGTCAGCTCCGCGCCGGCAGGACAACAACCCTGTCGGAGTCGTCGTCCAACGATGGCGACTTCGAGACGGCGGCGGAGCTAGAAAAGAGGGTAGAGGACAGCGTGAGCGTCATCACCATGGTTGCAACAAGGTCGAAGAACCTGAAGGGCATCTGGGTGAAGGCGCTCAAAGAGCACAGAAGAACGTTAGCGAGGTTACCAAGACTCTGCAGCGACGTTGTACCTCAGACGAGACGCGGAAGCTGCAGGCGAATAATGCTCGCCTACAAGGTGAAGTGTCGCAGCTGAGGAAGGAGGTGGCTGACCTGCGGATGCAAACGAACCGGCCCAGCCAACAAACCGAGGGAGCGGGCAGGAGGAGCTCGTGCGCTCGATCATTGACCAGGTGGGGTCAATGATCAACGCCAGATTGCCGCCCTGGAGGACCGCCTCCTGCCGGAGAAGCGCCTCCGCCCCCATTGGCGACCGACAAGAGGCCGGAAGCATTGCCCGGTATCTCGTCCAGCTCTTCGCCTTCCCAGACACCGGCTAAAGCAAACCGCCTGTTAAGGCGGCTAGCGTCAAATCGGTTGTCGCTGGGGTCGCTGTGGCCCCGAAGCGCCCCAAAGGAAACGAAGTGAGCCTGTAAAGGAGGGTCCAAAGAAGGCAGCGGAGTCCCAGCCCCTGCCACCTGCCCCGAGTCCATGGAACAACCCTGGACTACGGTGGCCAGGAAGGGGCTCAAAAACAAGGGGAGGGCAAGCTGGTATTTGGCAAACCAAGGGCGGTTAAAATTGCGACTCCGCGATCCTCTGCTGTGGTTGTGACCCTGGAGCCTGAGGCTGCGGCAAAGGGCGTCACATATATTGACGTAATTACCGAGGCGAAGGCGAAAATAAACCTAGCCTCCCTCGGTATAACTGAGATGCGCTTCCGCATCTGCGCCACGGGGGCTCGAATGTTCGAAATCCCTGGCGCAGACAGCGAAGCTAAGGCGGACGCCCTGGCTCAAAAACTGAGCGAGGTACTTGCAGCAGCGGGCAAACAAGTGCGAGTGTCCAGACCGGCGAAGACTGCAGAAGTCAAGGTATCCGGTCTGGATGACTCCACAGCAGAGGACGTAATTGCGGCGGTAACGAAGGCTGGCGGCTGTCCCAAGGACGCTGTAAAGTGCAGCGAGGTCCTGCGATATCCCGGAGGCCTTGGGATGGCCTGGGTCCGGTGCCCCGTGGCTGCCGCCAAAAAGGTGGCTGCCAGCGGGCGCCTAACGATTTCATGGGTGGCGGCCGAGGTGAAGCTCGTGGAGCCCTCACCTCTTAGGTGTTTCCGCTGTTTCGAGGCGGGACGTGAGGAGCTCAGTGCGACGCACCGATCGACCGGGGAGTTGTGCTGCCGCTGTGGTCAACCTGGCCACAAGGCGGCACAGTGCTCCACTTACCCGCGTTGTGCCGTGTGCGTCGCCGCTAGGCTCGGCGGACCATAGGATGGGGGGAAGGTACCTGAAAGCGCCTTCCAAAGCCGGAAAAGGCCGGTCCGCCCGTTGCCACCTCGGCAACCGACCAGCCAGCCGATGGAGGAGGAAGCGTCCCACGACCCTGGGACCACTCCACAGCCGCCGCAGGGGGGAAAGGTGAGAGCGTAGGTGTACTCATTTCCCCCCCTTACGACTCGAGTGATGGACTCGGGGAAGTCTGTCGCTCGTATGAGTCAGCGAGGTGAGAGCGCGCCCGGTGTTCCCGCGCGCTCTCAAAACAGAACCAAGTCTGCCGGGGCCACGCTGGCCGCCACCCGCTGTGCACGCGGAAGAATGCTCACAGCGTACCCGCATGCACAGTACTTGGGTGGAGCGATGGAACACCGTGGGGTTTTAGTCGGTGCGAGTCCGACATAACCGCCCTCGTCCCCGCGGGGGCGGTATGCGTAGGCATTTCCCCACGAAAAAAAAAAAAAAAAAAAAAAAAAAAGGTTAGGTTAGGCTCCAAAATCAGTACGAAAAACGAAGGAATGAAAATTTTTACAAATGGAAAAAATTACGTTATTATGGAAACTAAAATAACTGATTAGAACTAGACTAGAAATGGCCTAAATGCGGCGCAGGATGACTGTCTTACGATTACACTAAACAAATGCTACAACAAAAAACCAATTCGGAATGCTTAAGACTCTAATGCACAAGATATATGTGGTTAGGTTAGGTTAGGTTAGGTTAGGTTAGGTTAGGTTAGGCTCCAAAATCAGCACGAAAAACGAAGGAATGAAAATTTTACAAATGGAAAAAATTACGTTATTATGAAACTAAAATAACTGATTAGAACTAGACTAGAAATGGCCTAAATGCGGCGCAGGATGACTGTCTTACGATTACACTAAACAAATGCTACAACAAAACCAATTTGGAATGCTTAAGACTCTAATGCACAAAGATATATGTGGTTAGGTTAGTTAGGTTAGGTTAGGTTAGGTTAGTTAGGTTAGGCTCAAAATCAGTACGAAAAACGAAGAAATGAAAATTTTACAAATGGAAAAAAATTACGTTATTATGAAACTAAAATAACTGATTAGAACTAGACTAGAAATGGCCTAAATGCGGCGCAGGATGACTGGTCTTACGATTACACTAAAACAAATGCTACAACAAAACCAATTCGGAATGCTTAAGACTCTAATGCACAAAGATATATGTGGTTAGTTAGGTTAGGTTAAGGTTAGGTTAGGTTAGGTTAGGCTCCAAAATCAGTAATGAAAACGAAGAAATGAAAATTTTACAAATGGAAAAAATTACGTTATTATGAAACCAAAATAACTGATTAGAACTAGATTCAGAAATGGCCTAAATGCGGCGCAGGATGACTGTCTAACGATTACACTAAACAAATGCTACAACAAAACCAATTTGGAATGCTTAAGACCTAATGCACAAAGATATATGTGGTTAGGTTAGGTTAGGTTAGGTTAGGTTAGGCTCCAAAATCAGTACGAAAAACGAAGAAATGAAAATTTTACAAATGGAAAAAATTACGTTATTATGAAACTAAAATAACTGATTAGAACTAGACTAGAAATGGCCTAAATGCGGCGCAGGATGACTGGTCTTACGATTACACTAAACAAATGCTACAACAAAACCAATTCGGAATGCTTAAGACTCTAATGCACAAAGATATATGTGTGGTTAGGTTAGGTTAGTTAGGTTAGGTTAGTTAGGTTAGGCTCCAAAATCAGTACGAAAAACGAAGAAATGAAAATTTTACAAATGGAAAAAATTACGTTATTATGAAACTAAAATAACTGATTAGAACTAGATTCAGAAATGGCCTAAATGCGGCGCAGGATGACTGTCTTACGATTACACTAAACAAATGCTACAACAAAAAACCAATTTGGAATGCTTAAGACTCTAATGCACAAGATATATGTGGTTAGGTTAGGTTGAGTTAGGTTAGAGTTAGGTTAGGCTCCAAAATCAGTACGAAAAACAGAAGAAATGAAAATTTTACAAATGGAAAAAAAAAATTACGTTATTATGAAACTAAAATAACTGATTAGAACTAGACTAGAAATGGCCTAAATGCGGCGCAGGATGACTGTCTAACGATTACACTAAACAAATGCTACAACAAAACCAATTCGGAATGCTTAAGACTCTAATGCACAAGATATATGTGGTTAGGTTAGAGTTAGGTTAGAGTTAGGTTAGGTTAAGGTTAGGTTAGGCTCCAAAATCAGCACGAAAACGAAGAAATGAAAATTTTACAAATGGAAAAAATTACGTTATTATGAAACTAAAATAACTGATTAGAACTAGACTAGAAATGGCTAAATGCGGCGCAGGATGACTGTCTAACGATTACACTAAACAAATGCTACAACAAAAACAAATTTGGAATGCTTAAGACTCTAATGCACAAAGATATATGGTTAGGTTAGGTTAGGTTAGGTTAGGTTAGGCTCCAAAATCAATTACGAAAAACAGAAGAAATGAAAATTTTACAAATGGAAAAAATTACGTTATTATGAAACTAAAATAACTGATTAGAACTAGACTAGAAATGGCCTAAATGCGGCAGGATGACTGTCTTACGATTACACTAAACAAATGCTACAACAAAAACCAATTTGGAATGCTTAAGACTCCTAATGCACAAAGATATATGTGGTTAGGTTAGGTTAGGTTAGTTAGGTTAGGCTCCAAAATCAGTACGAAAAACAGAAGAAATGAAAATTTTACAAATGGAAAAAATTACGTTATTATGAAACTAAAATAACTGGATTAGAACTAGACTAGAATGGCCTAAATGCGGCGCAGGATGACTGTCTTACGATTACACTAAACAAATGCTACAACAAAACCAATTTGGAATGCTTAAGACTCCTAATGCACAAAGATATATGTGGATTTAGGTTAGGTTAGGTTAGGTTAGGTTAGGTTAGGCTCCAAAATCAGCACGAAAAACAGAAGAAATGAAAATTTTACAAATGGAAAAAATTACGTTATTATGAAACTAAAATAACTGATTAGAACTAGACTAGAAATGGCCTAAATGCGGCGCAGGATGACTGTCTTACGATTACACTAAACAAATGCTACAACAAAAACCAATTCGGAATGCTTAAGACTCTAATGCACAAAGATATATGTGGTTAGGTTAGAGTTAGAGTTAGGTTAGGTTAGGTTAGGCTCCAAAATCAGTACGAAAAACAGAAGAAATGAAAATTTTACAAATGGAAAAAATTACGTTATTATGAAACTAAAATAACTGGATTAGAACTAGACTAGAAATGGCCTAAATGCGGCGCAGGATGACTGTCTTACGATTACACTCAAACAAATGCTACAACAAAACCAATTCCGGAATGCTTAAGACTCTAATGCACAAAGATATATGTGGTTAGGTTAGAGTTAGGTTAGGTTAGAGTTAGGTTAGGTTGGGTTAGGCTCCAAAATCAGTACGAAAAACGAAGAAATGAAAATTTTACAAATGGAAAAAAATTACGTTATTATGGAAACTAAAATAACTGATTACAACTAGACTAGAAATGGCTAAATGCGGCGCAGGATGACCGTCTAACGATTACACTAAAACAAATGCTACAACAAAAACCAATTTGGAATGCTTAAGACTCTAATGCACAAAGATATATGTGGTTAGGTTAGAGTTAGAGTTAGGTTAGGCTCCAAAATCAATTACGAAAAACGAAGAAATGAAAATTTTTACAAATGGAAAAAAATTACGTTATTATGAAACTAAAATAACTGATTAGAACTAGACTAGAAATGGCTAAATGCGGCGCAGGATGACTGTCTTACGATTACACTAAACAAATGCTACAACAAAACCAATTCGGAATGCTTAAGACTCTAATGCACAAAGATATATGTGGTTAGGTTAGTTAGGTTAGGTTAGGTTAGGTTAGGCTCCAAAATCAGCACGAAAAACAGAAGAAATGAAAATTTTACAAATGGAAAAAATTGCGTTATTATGAAACTAAAATAACTGATTAAGAACTAGACTAGAAATGGCCTAAATGCGGCGCAGGATGACTGTCTAACGATTACACTAAACAAATGCTACAACAAAACCAATTTGGAATGCTTAAGACTCTAATGCACAAAGATATATGTGGTTAGGTTAGGTTAGGTTAAGGTTAGGTTAGAGTTAGGCTCCAAAATCAGTACGAAAAACGAAGAAATGAAAATTTTACAAATGGAAAAAATTACGTTATTATGAAACTAAAATAACTGATTAGAACTAGACTAGAAATGGCCTAAATGCGGCGCAGGATGACTGTCTTACGATTACACTAAACAAATGCTACAACAAAACCAATTCGGAATGCTTAAGACTCTAATACACAAAGATATATGTGGTTAGGTTAGGTTAGAGTTAGGTTAGGCTCCAAAATCAGCACGAAAACGAAGAAATGAAAATTTTACAAATGGAAAAAAAAATTACGTTATTATGAAACTAAAATAACTGATTAGAACTAGACTAGAAATGGCCTAAATGCGGCGCAGGATGACTGTCTAACGATTACACTAAACAAATGCTACAACAAAAAACCAATTTGGAATGCTTAAGACTCTAATGCACAAAGATATATGTGGTTAGGTTAGGTTAGGTTAGGTTAGGTTAGGCTCCAAAATCAGTACGAAAAACGAAGAAATGAAAATTTTACAAATGGAAAAAAAAATTACGTTATTATGAAACTAAAATAACTGATTAGAACTAGACTAGAAATGGCCTAAATGCAGCGCAGGATGACTGTCTTACGATTACACTAAACAAATGCTACAACAAAAACCAATTTGGAATGCTTAAGACTCTAATGCACAAAGATATATGTGTGGTTAGGTTAGGTTAGGTTAGAGTTAGGTTAGGCTCCAAAATCAGTACGAAAAACGAAGAAATGAAAATTTTACAAATGGAAAAAAATTACGTTATTATGAAACTAAAATAACTGATTAAGAACTAGACTAGAAATGGCCTAAATGCGGCGCAGGATGACTGTCTTACGATTACACTCAAACAAATGCTACAACAAAACCAATTTGAATGCTTAAGACTCTAATGCACAAAGATATATGTGGTTAGGTTAGGTTAGGTTAGGTTAGGTTAGGTTAGCTCCAAAATCAGTAATGAAAACGAAGAAATGAAAATTTTACAAATGGAAAAAATTGCGTTATTATGAAACTAAAATAACTGATTAGAACTAGACTAGAAATGGCCTAAATGCGGCGCAGGATGACTGTCTTACGATTACACTCAAACAAATGCTACAACAAAACCAATTCGGAATGCTTAAGACTCTAATGCACAAAGATATATGTGGTTAGTTAGGTTAGGTTAGGTTAGGCCCAAAATCAGTAATGAAAACGAAGAAATGAAAATTTTACAAATGGAAAAAAATTACGTTATTATGAAACTAAAATAACTGATTAGAACTAGACTAGAAATGGCCTAAATGCGGCGCAGGATGACTGTCTTACGATTACACTCAAACAAATGCTACAACAAAACCAATTTGAATGCTTAAGACTCTAATGCACAAAGATATGTGGTTAGGTTAGTTAGGTTAGGTTAGGTTAGGTTAGGCTCCAAAATCCAGTACGAAAAACGAAGAAATGAAAATTTTACAAATGGAAAAAAATTACGTTATTATGAAACTAAAATAACTGGATTAGAACTAGACTAGAAATGGCCTAAATGCGGCGCAGGATGACTGTCTTAATGATTACACTAAACAAATGCTACAACAAAAACCAATTCGAATGCTTAAGACTCTAATGCACAAAGATATATGTGGTTAGTTAGGTTAGGTTAGGTTAGGTTAGGCTCCAAAATCAGTAATGAAAACGAAGAAATGAAAATTTTACAAATGAAAAATTTTACAAATGGAAAAAAATTACGTTATTATGAAACTAAAATAACTGGATTAGAACTAGACTAGAAATGGCTAAATGCGGCGCAGGATGACTGTCTTAATGATTACACTAAACAAATGCTACAACAAAAAACCAATTCGGAATGCTTAAGACTCTAATGCACAAAGATATATGTGGTTAGGTTAGGTTAGGTTAGGTTAGGTTAGGTTAGGTTAGGCTCCAAAATCAGTACGAAAAACGAAGAAATGAAAATTTTTACAAATGGAAAAAAATTACGTTATTATGAAACTAAAATAACTGATTAGAACTAGACTAGAAATGGCCTAAATGCGGCGCAGGATGACTGTCTAACGATTACACTAAACAAATGCTACAACAAAAAACCAATTTGGAATGCTTAAGACTCTAATGCACAAAGATATATGTGGTTAGGTTAGGTTAGGTTAGGCTCCAAAATCAGTACGAAAAACGAAGAAATGAAAATTTTTACAAATGGAAAAAAATTACGTTATTATGAAACTAAAATAACTGATTAGAACTAGACTAGAAATGGCCTAAATGCGGCGCAGGATGACTGTCTTACGATTACACTAAACAAATGCTACAACAAAAAACCAATTTGGAATGCTTAAGACTCTAATGCACAAAGATATATGTGGTTAGGTTAGGTTAGGTTAGGTTAGGTTAGGTTAGGCTCCAAAATCAGTACTGAAAACGAAGAAATGAAAATTTTACAAATGGAAAAAATTACGTTATTATGAAACTAAAATAACTGATTGAACTAGACTAGAAATGGCCTAAATGCGGCGCAGGATGACTGTCTTACGATTACACTAAACAAATGCTACAACAAAAAACCAATTCGGAATGCTTAAGACTCTAATGCACAAAGATATATGTGGTTAGGTTAGGTTAGGTTAGGTTAGGTTAGGTTAGGCTCCAAAATCAGCACGAAAATCGAAGAAATGAAAATTTTACAAATGGAAAAAATTACGTTATTAAGTGAAACTAAAATAACTGATTAGAACTAGACTAGAAATGGCCTAAATGCGGCGCAGGATGACTGTCTAACGATTACACTAAACAAATGCTACAACAAAAAACCAATTTGGAATGCTTAAGACTCTAATGCACAAAGATATATGTGGTTAGGTTAGGTTAGGTTAGGTTAGGTTAGGTTAGGCTCCAAAATCAGCACGAAAAACGAAGAAATGAAAATTTTTACAAATGGAAAAAAATTACGTTATTATGAAACTAAAATAACTGATTAGAACTAGATTCAGAAATGGCCTAAATGCGGCGCAGGATGACTGTCTTACGATTACACTAAACAAAATGCTGCAACAAAAACCAATTTGGAATGCTTAAGACTCTAATGCACAAGATATATGTGGTTAGGTTAGGTTAGGTTAGGTTAGGTTAGGTTAGGATAGGTCTAAAATCAGCAATGAAAACGAAGAAATGAAAATTTTACAAATGGAAAAAATTACGCTATTATGAAACTAAAATAACTGATTAGAACTAGACTAGAAATGGCCTAAATGCGGCGCAGGATGACTGTCTAACGATTACACTAAACAAATGCTACAACAAAAAACCAATTTGGAATGCTTAAGACTCTAATGCACAAAGATATATGTGGTTAGGTTAGGTTAGGTTAGGTTAGGTTAGGCTCCAAAATCAGTACGAAAAACGAAGAAATGAAAATTTTACAAATGAAAAAAATTACGTTATTATGAAACTAAAATAACTGATTAGAACTAGACTAGAAATTGGCCTAAATGCGGCGCAGGATGACTGTCTTACGATTACACTAAACAAATGCTACAACAAAAAACCAATTCGGAATGCTTAAGACTCTAATGCACAAAGATATATGTGGTTAGGTTAGGTTAGGTTAGGTTAGGTTAGGTTAGGCTCCAAAATCAGCACGAAAAACGAAGAAATGAAAATTTTACAAATGGAAAAAAAAAAAATTACGTTATTATGAAACTAAAATAACTGATTAGAACTAGACTAGAAATGGCCTAAATGCGGCGCAGGATGACTGTCTTACGATTACACTAAACAAATGCTACAACAAAAACCAATTCGGAATGCTTAAGACTCTAATGCACAAAGATATATGTGGTTAGGTTAGGTTAGGTTAGGTTAGGTTAGGTTAGGTTAGGCTCCAAAATCAGTACGAAAAACGAAGAAATGAAAATTTTTACAAATGGAAAAAATTACGTTATTATGAAACTAAAATAACTGGATTAGAACTAGACTAGAAATGGCCTAAATGCGGCGCAGGATGACTGTCTAACGATTACACTAAACAAATGCTACAACAAAAACCAATTTGAATGCTTAAGACTCTAATGCAATAAAGATATATGTGGTTAGGTTAGGTTAGGTTAGGCTCCAAAATCAGTACGAAAACGAAGAAATGAAAATTTTTACAAATGGAAAAAAAAAATTACGTTATTATGAAACTAAAATAACTGGATTAGAACTAGACCAGAAATGGCCTAAATGCGGCGCAGGATGACTGTCTTACGATTACACTAAACAAATGCTACAACAAAAACCAATTCGGAATGCTTAAGACTCTAATGCACAAAGATATATGTGGTTAGGTTAGGTTAGGTTAGGTTAGGTTAGGCTCCAAAATCAGCACGAAAAACGAAGAAATGAAAATTTTTACAAATGGAAAAAAAAAAAAATTACGTTATTATGAAACTAAAATAACTGATTAGAACTAGACTAGAAATGGCCTAAATGCGGCGCAGGATGACTGTCTAACGATTACACTAAACAAATGCTACAACAAAAAACCAATTTGGAATGCTTAAGACTCTAATGCACAAAGATATGTGGTTAGGTTAGAGTTAGGTTAGGTTAAGGTTAGGTTAGGTTAGGTTAGGTTAGGTTAGGTTAGGTTAGGTTAGGTTAGGCTCCAAAATCAGTACGAAAACGAAGAAATGAAAATTTTTACAAATGGAAAAAATTACGTTATTATGAAACTAAAATAACTGATTAGAACTAGACTAGAAATGGCCTAAATGCGGCGCAGGATGACTGTCTAACGATTACACTAAACAAATGCTACAACAAAAACCAATTTGGAATGCTTAAGACTCTAATGCACAAAGATATATGTGGTTAGGTTAGTTAGGTTAGGTTAGGTTAGAGTTAGAGTTAGGTTAGGCTCCAAAATCAGTACGAAAACGAAGAAATGAAAAATTTTGCTAAAATGGAAAAAAAAATTACGTTATTAAGTGAAACTAAAAATAACCGATTAGAACTAGACTAGAAATGGCCTAAATGCGGCGCAGGATGACTGTCTTACGATTACACTAAACAAATGCTACAACAAAACCAATTCGGAATGCTTAAGACTCTAATGCACAAAGATATATGTGGTTAGGTTAGAGTTAGGTTAGGTTAGGTTAGCTCCAAAATCAGAACGAAAAACGAAGAAATGAAAATTTTTACAAATGGAAAAAATTACGTTATTATGAAACTAAAATAACTGATTAGAACTAGACTAGAAATGGCTAAATGCGGCGCAGGATGACTGTCTACGATTACACTAAACAAATGCTACAACAAAACCAATTCGGAATGCTTAAGACTCTAATGCACAAAGATATATGTGGTTAGGTTAGGTTAGGTTAGGTTAGGTTAGGTTAGGTTAGGCTCCAAAATCAGTAATGAAAACGAAGAAATGAAAATTTTTACAATGGAAAAAATTACGTTATTATGAAACTAAAATAACTGATTAGAACTAGATTCAGAAATGGCCTAAATGCGGCGCAGGATGACTGTCTAACGATTACACTAAACAAATGCTACAACAAAAACCAATTTGAATGCTTAAGACTCTAATGCAATAAAGATATATGTGGTTAGGTTAGGTTAGGTTAGGCTCCAAAATCAGTACGAAAACGAAGAAATGAAAATTTTTACAAATGGAAAAAAAAAATTACGTTATTATGAAACTAAAATAACTGGATTAGAACTAGACCAGAAATGGCCTAAATGCGGCGCAGGATGACTGTCTTACGATTACACTAAACAAATGCTACAACAAAAACCAATTCGGAATGCTTAAGACTCTAATGCACAAAGATATGTGGTTAGGTTAGTTAGGTTAGGTTAGGTTAGGCTCCAAAATCAGCACGAAAAACGAAGAAATGAAAATTTTTACAAATGGAAAAAAAAAAAAATTACGTTATTATGAAACTAAAATAACTGATTAGAACTAGACTAGAAATGGCCTAAATGCGGCGCAGGATGACTGTCTAACGATTACACTAAACAAATGCTACAACAAAACCACCTGGAATGCTTAAGACTCTAATGCACAAAGATATATGTGGTTAGGTTAGGTTAGGTTAGGTTAGGTTAGGCTCCAAAATCAGTACGAAAAACGAAGAAATGAAAATTTTTACAATGGAAAAAAAAAATTACGTTATTATGAAACTAAAAAAACTGATTAAGAACTAGACTAGAAATGGCCTAAATGCGGCGCAGGATGACTGTCTAACGATTACACTAAACAAATGCTACAACAAAAAACCAATTTGGAATGCTTAAGACTCTAATGCACAAAGATATATGTGGTTAGGTTAGGTTAGGTTAGGTTAGGTTAGGTCTAAAATCAGCACGAAAACGAAGAAATGAAAATTTTTACAAATGGAAAAAAATTACGTTATTATGGAAACTAAAATAACTGATTAGAACTAGATTCAGAAATGGCCTAAATGCGGCGCAGGATGATCGTCTAACGATTACACTAAACAAATGCTACAACAAAAACCACCTGGAATGCTTAAGACTCTAATGCACAAAGATATATGGTTAGGTTAGGTTAGGTTAGGTTAGGTTAGCTCCAAAATCAGTACGAAAAACGAAGAAATGAAAATTTTACAAATGGAAAAAATTACGTTATTATGAAACTAAAATAACTGATTAGAACTAGACCAGAAATGGCCTAAATGCGGCGCAGGATGACTGTCTTACGATTACACTAAACAAATGCTACAACAAAAAACCAATTCGGAATGCTTAAGACTCTAATGCACAAAGATATATGTGGTTAGGTTAGGTTAGGTTAGGTTAGGTTAGGTTAGGTTAGGTTAGGCTCCAAAATCAGTACGAAAACGAAGAAATGAAAATTTTACAAATGGAAAAAATTACGCTATTATGAAACTAAAATAACTGGATTAGAACTAGACTAGAAATGGCCTAAATGCGGCGCAGGATGACTGTCTTACGATTACACTAAACAAATGCTACAACAAAACCAATTTGAATGCTTAAGACTCTAATGCACAAAGATATATGTGGTTAGGTTAGAGTTAGAGTTAGGTTAGGTTAGGCTCCAAAATCAGTAATGAAAACGAAGAAATGAAAATTTTACAAATGGAAAAAAATTACGTTATTATGAAACTAAAATAACTGATTAGAACTAGACTAGAAATGGCCTAAATGCGGCGCAGGATGACTGTCTAACGATTACACTAAACAAATGCTACAACAAAAAACCAATTCGGAATGCTTAAGACTTAATGCACAAAGATATATGGTTAGGTTAGGTTAGGTTAGGTTAGGTTAGGTTAGGCCCAAAATCAGCACGAAAAACGAAGAAATGAAAATTTTACAAATGGAAAAAAATTACGTTATTATGAAACCAAAATAACTGATTAGAACTAGACTAGAAATGGCCTAAATGCGGCGTGCAGGATGACTGTCTTACGATTACACTAAACAAATGCTACAACAAAAAACCAATTCGGAATGCTTAAGACTCTAATGCACAAAGATATATGTGGTTAGGTTAGGTTAGGTTAGGTTAGGTTAGGTTAGGCTCCAAAATCAGTACGAAAACGAAGAAATGAAAATTTTACAAATGGAAAAAAATTACGTTATTATGAAACTAAAATAACTGATTAGAACTAGATCAGAAATGGCCTAAATGCGGCGCAGATGACTGTCTAACGATTACACTAAACAAATGCTACAACAAAAAACCAATTTGGAATGCTTAAGACTCTAATGCACAAAGATATATGTGGTTAGGTTAGGTTAGGTTAGGCTCCAAAATCAGTACGAAAAACGAAGAAATGAAAATTTTACAAATGGAAAAAAATTACGTTATTATGAAACTAAAATAACTGATTAGAATCCAGACTAGAAATGGCCTAAATGCGGCGCAGGATGACTGTCTTACGATTACACTAAACAAATGCTACAACAAAAACCAATTCGGAATGCTTAAGACTTAATGCACAAAGATATATGTGGTTAGGTTAGGTTAGGTTAGTTAGGTTAGGCTCCAAAATCAGCACGAAAAACGAAGAAATGAAAATTTTACAAATGGAAAAAATTACGTTATTATGAAACTAAAATAACTGATTAGAACTAGACTAGAAATGGCCTAAATGCGGCGCAGGATGACTGTCTAACGATTACACTCAAACAAATGCTACAACAAAACCACCCGGAATGCTTAAGACTCTAATGCACAAAGATATATGTGGTTAGGTTAGGTTAGGTTAGGTTAGGTTAAGGTTAGGTTAGGTTCCAAAATCAGTAATGAAAACGAAGAAATGAAAATTTTTACAAATGGAAAAAAAAAAAAAAAAAAAATTACGCTATTATGAAACTAAAATAACTGATTAGAACTAGACTAGAATGGCCTAAATGCGGCGCAGGATGACTGTCTTACGATTACACTAAACAAATGCTACAACAAAACCAATTTGAATGCTTAAGACTCTAATACACAAAGATATATGTGGTTAGGTTAGGTTAGGTTAGTTAGGTTAGTTAGGTTAGGTTACAAAATCAGCACGAAAAACGAAGAAATGAAAATTTTTACAAATGGAAAAAAAAAAAAAAAAATTACGTTATTATGAAACTAAAATAACTGATTAGAACTAGACTAGAAATGGCCTAAATGCGGCGCAGGATGACTGTCTTACGATTACACTAAACAAATGCTACAACAAAACCAATTCGGAATGCTTAAGACTCTAATGCACAAAGATATATGTGGTTAGGTTAGGTTAGGTTAGGTTAGGTTAGGCTCCAAAATCAGCACGAAAAACGAAGAAATGAAAATTTTTACAAATGGAAAAAAAATATGTTATTATGAAACTAAAATAACTGATTAGAACTAGACTAGAAATGGCCTAAATGCGGCGCAGGATGACTGTCTTACGATTACACTAAACAAATGCTACAACAAAAAACCAATTCGGAATGCTTAAGACTCTAATGCACAAAGATATATGTGGTTAGGTTAGGTTAGGTTAGGTTAGGTTAGGCTCCAAAATCAGCACGAAAAACGAAGAAATGAAAATTTTTACAAATGGAAAAAAATTACGTTATTATGAAACTAAAATAACTGATTAGAACTAGATCAGAAATGGCCTAAATGCGGCGTGCAGGATGACTGTCTAACGATTACACTAAACAAATGCTACAACAAAACCAATTTGAATGCTTAAGACTCTAATGCACAAAGATATATGTATTAGGTTAGGTTAGGCTCCAAAATCAGTAATGAAAACGAAGAAATGAAAATTTTACAAATGGAAAAAATTACGTTATTATGAAACTAAAATAACTGGATTAGAACTAGACTAGAAATGGCCTAAATGCGGCGCAGGATGTCTGTCTTACGATTACACTAAACAAATGCTACAACAAAACCAATTTGGAATGCTTAAGACTTAATGCACAAAGATATATGTGGTTAGGTTAGGTTAGGTTAGCTCCAAAATCAGTACACGAAAAACGAAGAAATGAAAATTTTACAAATGGAAAAAATTACGCTATTATGAAACTAAAATAACTGATTAGGAACTAGACTAGAAATGGCTAAATGCGGCGCAGGATGACCGTCTAACGATTACACTGAACAAATGCTACAACAAAACCAATTCGAATGCTTAAGACTCTAATGCACAAAGATATATGTGGTTAGGTTAGGCTCCAAAATCAGCACGAAAAACGAAGAAATGAAAATTTTTACAAATGGAATAAAATTACGTAATTATGAAACTAAAATAACTGATTGTGAACTAGACTAGAAATGGCCTAAATGCGGCGCAGGATGACCGTCTAACGATTACACTGAACAAATGCTACAACAAAACCAATTCGAATGCTTAAGACTTAATGCACAAAGATATATGGTT
>JAGSMU010000192.1:0-56411 GCA_029286865.1 Teinopalpus imperialis
ATATTAGGCGGTACGTATGTTGAACTCGCCCCGCCAAGATCCCGTACAGCTCGCGCGATGCTCCAGGCGCTCTTCGAGGGATAACTATGCGGCCCTCCAGCCCGTCAGAGGCTGTTGAAGACCACAAGTTCGGCCGCAGTGTCCGGCTCCTTGCCTATGTCTGACGCGATGCTCTCGATGCCAGAGTGGATCTCGTCGATGCACTAACGACCGATGCCCCAACAGAAAGGAATAACACACAGTATATTGCACTATCTAACGAGTTGACGCTGAAAGCCAATGAGTACGCGGACTTACTCTGGGTGGTAGTCAGAACCACGTCGAAGAAAAGCCGCCTGGGCTGCGGTCGAAACAGCTCCATAGACGGTGTGAGGGTTAAGGGGAAGATGATAGCGGAGTGGGAGTATGTTTTCCACCCAGCCAGACGCTATTTGATACGTTCTGCCTGATTTACATATCCCCATATATTCCACCGGGGTTTTGCCACCCCGATGGACGTTTTATTATTGTTTGCACATGTATAATAAAGTTGGCTTTACAGTAATTACATAAAATAATATCTTAACTATTGATTCTTTGAGACGTAGGATGTACAACTGCTAATGGATACAGGTTGTACTACCTAGTCTCATGCCCTTAGACCATACAGAAGTACTGTACAGTTAAGAATTAATTATTGAATAATCTAGTATATATATATAAGTGTGTCCCGAATAAAGAAATGATTTATCGCTAAACTGAGATACGGCTTCTATTGAGCCGCATTTCCCGGAGCTCGAGGAATCTCCGAGACGCTCTATTAAATGTTCTTATTACTAACACAGAACCTTAAATGTAATTACATTTACAAATGTTAAATCAAATGTTTTAACCTATTCTTACACTATAATTTTACATAAAATGAATAATTTTGCATGAAAGATGCGTACGCTTAACGAATAATATGAAACAATGCTCCTTATACAAAATTAAACACATGCAAGCGTAACGTGGCTAAAAATAGAACCGGCGTGTCAAGGCCACGCTTTCTCCGCCACTTTCGGCGCACGCTCGAGGAGCGAAGCGCGACGCAGAGCACCGGTGCGCTGTCGGTTTATTAGGGAAAAGAAATTAAATAATTATAAAGGAATCGACAAAATAACAGACTGTGCCGAGACCACTCCCGCCTGCTCAGCGGTGCTCGCCGTTGGTGTACGTGCACCGTTCTAAATCAGGAAGGGCGTCGGCATATCTTAAACACAAATTTAACATAATTAATTAATTGCGGGTATTTACAGAGCTGGCATAATACAAATTAATAAATGAAAATAGCATGATCCGCAGCGATAAACATGGTATATGACAGCGTTATATAGAGCAAAAGAACAATCATTTTATATACGGGTATCTGCACTTCTATATTAATGCTAATTTCTTAAAGCTAGAACTATTTTTGGGATTATGAAGAACTACAGAAATAATAAATGCGTTAATTTAAACAGATTGAACCGCGTCGCCATATCTAAAAATATAGACACCGCTTGAGGCCCCAGTTGCGGAATGCGGGAGCGGGGCGGAGACTGAGAACGACATAACTTGAACGCTATCGGTTGTGGGAACAAGATTTAAAATAATTTGTAAGAAGCGATGAACAATTTAAGGCGATACCCACGGCCACTCCGAGCAGCGATGCTCGCCAGTTGAATCTGGGCGTCGTTCGCGGCCGGGAATGTCGGCGGCATGTACCATGTCTTAAACACTAGTTTGACATAATTTATATAATGCAAAAACAACAATTATTTATCTATATACAAGTATCTATTATTCTAAATTAGTGATAATTTCTTAAAGCTAGACCTAACTTAGGATTTTGTAAAGGTATTACAAAAAGGAAAAGAAATAATAAATACGATAACATAAACAATTGGACTGCGTCGCTGCATCTAAAATAGACGTAAGCAAAATTTGTGGTCCCTTCGCGGCAGGCATGAGGGCAGAAGGGAGCGAGGCAGGGGCGACGCAGCGCGCGATCGGTTGTAAAAGAAATGAAAATATAAACAAATTAAGACGGGCGATAAAAGTTTAAACTGTGCCGTGGCCGATCCCGCAATGCTCAGCGGTGCTTTCGCCATGGGATACGATGCACCGTTTACGGCGGGAAGGGCGGCGGCACGTAATTAGATACAAATTAAACTTGATTAATTAATCGAATGCTTGCAAAGCTGGCTATTCATTAATAAAAGAAAATAGCATGATCGTAAAAGAGAATAAACGCCGTATATGACAACATTATATGCAGCAAAAGATCAACAACAATTCTTTTGTATACAAGAGTATCTATTCTATATTAGTACTAATTTGCCCGACTAGACCTATCATAAAGTTTTTTGAAAAGTAATTACAAAAAAGAAGAAATTATTACTACGATAACGCAAACAGATTGAACCGCGTCGCCATCTTCGTCTAACAATAGACACCGCTTGAGCCCCGGTCCTTCGCAGAATGCGCGGGGGCAGGGCGGAAACATTGAAGCGCGCCGTCAGTTGTGCAAGTAAAAATGTAAACAATTAAAAAAATTTTAAAGAGGGTGCCGTGGCCGCTCCCGCATGCTCAACCCGGTGCTAGCCGTTAGATACGATGCACCGTTCGCAATCAGGAAGGGCGTCGGCATATAAACACAAATTTAACATAATTAATTAATTGCGGTATTTACAGAGGCGGCATAATACAAATTAATAAATGAAAAATAGCATGATCGCAACGATAGAAAACATGAGTATATGACAGCTATATAGAGCAAGAACAATCATTTTATATACAGGTATCTCTTCTATATTAATGCTAATTTCTTAAAGCTAGAACTTTTTAGGATTATGAAGAACTACAGAAATAATAAATGCGTTAATTTAAACAATTGAACCGCGTCGCCATCTAAAAATGGAGCACCGCGGGGCCCCAGTCCCTTTGCGGAAGATGCGCGAGGAGCGAAGGGCCAGAACATGAGAACGCAGCGCTATCGATTTAATAGGAACAAGATTTAAAATAATTTGTAAACGATGAACAATTTAAACGTGCCACAGCCACTCGAGCGGCGATGCTCGCAGTTGAATACGGGCGTCGTTCGCGGCCCGAAGAGGAATGTCGGCGGCGTGTACCGTATCTTAAACACTAGTTTGACATAATTTATATAATGCAAAAACAACAATTATTTATCTATACAAATTATCTATTCTAAATTAGTGATAATTTCTTAAAGCTATAGACCTAACTTAGAAGTTTGTAAAGGTATTAAAAAGGAAAAAATAATAAATACGATAACATAAACGAATTGGACTGCGTCGCCGCATCTAAAATAGACATCGCTTAGGGGCCCAGTCGCTTCGCGGCCCAGGCGCGGGGAGGGCGGGGCAGGGGCAGGGGCGACGCAGTAGCGCGCAGTCAGTTGTAAAAGTAAAATATAAACAAATTAAAGACGGGCGATAAAAGAAGTTTAAACTGTGCCGTGGCCGATCCCGCAATGCTCAGCGGTGCTCGCCATGGGATACGATGCACCGTTGCAACCCGGGAAGGGCAGCGGCACGTAATTAGATACAAATTAAGCAGTTAATTAATCAGATGCTTGCAAAGCTGGCCTAATATAATTTAATAAAAGAAAAAATGGCATGATCGTAAAAGAGAATAAACATAAATATATGACAACATTATATACAGCAAAAAGATCAACAACAATTCTTTTTTGTATACAATTATCTATTCTATATTAGTACTAATTTCTTAGAGGCTAGACCTATCATAAGGATTTTGAAAATGAATTACAAAAAGAAAGAAATTATTACTACGATAACATAAACAGATGAACCGCGTCGCCGCGATCTAACAATAGACACCGCTTGAGCCCCGGTCCTTCGCAGAATGCGCGGGGAAGGCAGGCAGAACGGGAAACGACAAACGCGCCGTCGGTTGTGCAAGTAAAAATGTAAACAATTAAAAAAATTTGTAAAAAGTGCCGTGGCCGCTCCACGCTCAGCGGTGCTAGCCGTTAGATACAGTACCGTTCATCAGGAGGGCGGCGGCGTTATGGCCTAAATTTAACATGATTAATCTATTGAGGCAATTTAATGATTGGTGAATAATATGACAATGTAAATATAAAAATGGTATATGACGGTATATTAAAGAATGGTAATAAATTAAAATTAAAGAAATAGAAAAACAGCTCCAATCGTCGCTGACCGTGAGGAGAGAGGAGCTACGCTCCGTAGTCTACTCTGTTGTCGACTCTCTCTCTCATGGCTCGCAAGCGTGGGCGGGACATTGAGTTCGCATTATGATTTATATCATTTTGTTTTGAATTTTTCATTATGCGCAACCTGAATTTAGAAACATTTCGCTGTATTTGGAGTGTCTTTGCTTGGGCACTCAGCGACTTGATGTTCGCTGCTAGCACAATGGAGCAAAATCGCGGCCGCTGTACAATTAGAGACGCATATGCCCGAATTGCAGGCATTTATGGCACTGGAGGAATGGAGCGGCGTGGATCTTCTGGTGGTCTACGGCAATCCTTGCCATATCCACCATTTTCCTATACGCCTTCGGTTCCGCTAACAGAACTGCATTATATAAGTTCTGATTCTTATTATTTCGCTTGAAGCGTAATTTTAAATTATCAGGTTCGCTGCCGATTATCTCGCCGAGTTCAGCGTTTGGGCCTTGATGATGGCGACGAGATCTTCAGCAGGAGTGTCTTTTTGAGACGCCTTCAATATGACCATATAGGCCTAAGTCTGCGGACAGGTTCAGCCTTAATTTCTGAACGCTCTTTTAACCGCTGTAATGTATCATCCCTCTGGGTCGTAGTATCAAATTCGATTCGCAATTTATTATTCGACACGGCGAATGCGATGCCGGTGCGTATGTTGATTCACGGTACGTAATACTCTTCTTAAAGCTTGTATCACTTCTTGCCTGGTCTTAGTCTCCGCCACCGTGCTGACTATGATAGCTGGCTTGGTCGCAGGTGGTGGAAAGGCGTAGCCAAGCTAATAGCGCCACCGCCCTGAGTCGCTGGAGTGCGGCCGGTCATTGCTGCCTGAGCGTACGACGTGGTCCGTGTCTGCTGGAGCTGCTGTAATCTGCCCTTTGAATTTGGCCATTTCGTCGCGTACACAGGCCACGATGTCAGCCTTCAAGTCACTGTCAATTGGTGTGAGCGCAGGTGTGGTTTCTGCATCAGGAGTGATGCTAGCCAACTTAATGGCCGCATCGACGAATCTCCGTCGCAGCCAAAGTAATGAGAGCCGCTTGTTGGCTGCCGTGACTGATTACCCTCAGTCACGGCTTTGTTCAATACCTCGGTTGGTTTGTAGACAGCAACTTAAGAACGTGTCTACATCGCTGACTTCCTCCACCCCGCCGGTAGGGCGAGAGGAATTATCCGCTGCTGTCGTCTTACTCGACATCGCTATCGCTTAAAAACATTAATTTGCGGGGGAGAGCGACTCCTGATGTAAAAAGTTTTATACAACAACCTATTTTTATTGTCCACACTGCACTTTAAAACTATAATTAAGCACTAATAATAATAAACAAAAAAGTCGGTTTGAGATTTAATATTACGTAAACTATAGGGTCCTTTTAGCGAAAAAGGTCTGTAACTTAAAAACTATTATTCAGAAAAATCTGAAATTTGGCACACAGAAGGATAGGTAGGTGGTCTATCTAAAACACAAAAAATATAGGGGGGTCATCGCGACAGATGGAGTGCCGCACGCGTTTGAAGTTTTTCAACTCCGCACAGTTATTGTTTTAAAAACAGTTTTTGCCCCAAAATGGGTTTAAAAGTAAATAAATTGTTAATAAACACTACACCATCACATTGTTCACACTTTTCTGCGTCTTTTGATATATTAAACGTCAGTTTTCACAGAACTTTACCCACTTTCGTGATTTTTTAAACACGGAGCACTTCCGTTACGCTGCGTACGGGTCGAGCGCGAGCGCGAGACTGGTTAGGTTAGGTTAGGTTAGGTTAGGTTGCTCCCCGCTGGCGTTAATGTCATCTGTTACGCTGACGACACGTTGGTGGTCGCCAGCGGGGACTCCTCGAGAGAGGAACCAAGGGAGCTCGCCAGGCTTGGGGCGGAAATCGTCGTCGCCAAAGTCCACGAGTTGGGACTGGAGGTAGCGCCTCACAAGACCGAGGCGCTATGGTTCCACAAACTGCCGCGCGGCGAGGAACCACCGACTCGTGTGCGGTCGAATGGAAGGTGAGTCTGAAGTCAGAGTGGGGCGGTACATGAAGTACCTAGGCCTCACTCTGGACAGTCGCTGGGGCTTCGAAGAGCATTTCGAGCGCCTGGTCCCCGGATCGAGAGGGTAGCGGGTGCTATGCACAGACTGCTGCCCAATCTCGGGGACCGAGTGAGAAGTCCGCCGCCTCTACGCTGGGGTCGTACGATCCGTAGCCTTGTACAGGGCGCCCATCTGGGCGAAGAGGCTGGCCATCCGACGCTGTAGGACGAAATCTACAGCGTCCAGCGTAGGATGGCCATACGCGGGTCGTACGGGATACCGGACGGTATCGTTTGAGGCAGCAATCCTGGCTCGCTTTCCACCTCTGGATATACTGGCGGACATGGACGCGAGGTGTATCACCGAATTCGCGTCCTACGCCAGAGCGGTAGGGCGAGGCAGAAACGCTCGAGGCGGTAAAACGGCAGGAACGACGTATCGCATTCGCGACGTGGCGCGCAAGGCTCCGCGAGGAGCGCTGCGCGCAAACGCGTCGTCGGAGCATTCCTGCCGGTCTTCGAAGCCTGGATGCGGCGACGAAGGAAGACTCACCTACAGACTTACGCAGGTGATCACCGGGCACGGTTGCTTCGGTGATTACCTGTGTAGGATCGATCGCGAGGCGACGGCGAATTGCTTCACTGTGGCGGCAACGACCAAGACTCCGCATCGCACACGCTCGCTGCTTGCCCTGCGTGGGAAGCCGAGCGGCGGGTCTTGGTCGACACATCGGACGGAACCTGTCCCTGCCAGCAGTCGTGTCGGCGATGCTGCGCGGGGAATCGGCGTGGAGGGCCGTAGCCTCCCCTTCTGCAGGGTCGTAATGGTCCGAAAGAGGCTGCCGAGCGGGATAGAGAGGACCGATCCTGCTCGAAGACGGGGCCGACGCGGCGCTCGCCTCGTCACGGCCCTCCGGTGATCCCCTACCGCAAACGGGGCCCTACGGGTCGCTGACGATCAGGTGGGGGCTCCGACCGTCCAGTAATAGCGACTGAGGAGGACGACGGCACGACGTGGTACCGTGTCGTCGTGATAGTTCCGCGAGGGTTCTGGGGTGCGATCTTCTCGCACGCCCCCGGAGACAAGGCTGTCAAGCGAAGCGCAGGGGGAGTTGCGGTTGCGTTCCTTACGGAGATCCCGCGACCCCTCGCGAGCGTTGGTGGCGACCACCATGGGGTTTTAGTCGGTGCAGAGTGCGACACCCAGCATCACTTGCTTGCCCCCGCAGAGTGAACGCGCTAGGCATTTCCCCATGTAAAAAAAGGTTAGGTTAGGTTAGGTTAGGTTCCCCGAAGGGTTCCCGCTTTGTCGTAGCGGGGGCTTAGTAACCGTGGTGTGGAGTTAACCACGGTGAAGCTAAGAGGAACCCAAATGGCCGGCCTAAGGCGCTCTGAGGCCGGCCCGAGGAGGCCGCTCCGGGCGGGCTGGAGCTGGAGCCCACCCTGGATGCGTGTCGGTGGGCTGCGGGGTGCGGACGGACGGAGTGAGGCCGTCTTACGCACCATCCGCAGCCGAGGCGGAGTCGGGGAATGGGGTGGCGGTGCGGGGACTGTTAGCACCGGTACCGCGCATCGTCGCCCCACCCTCCCGCATCAGGGCGGAGTCGCGGAGGGAGTGTATCTCCCTATCCTCCGCGACTCAAGCGAAGTCGCACCGCTGATGCGGCCGTGGTGGGGCCGCGGGTTCAGTGGAGTGCTGGTTGATCCTGCCGCTCTCCTGTCCTCCGCGGCCGAACATTGGTCGGCGGCGGAGCTAACACCAGAATCCGCGCAGGGGCTGGGGCTTTCCTGGCCCCATGGCCTCTGGGGGCAGACTCGGGGAGTCCGCTTCCACCTACAGGGAGGCCGAGTTGGAGGGCGCGTCCGTGTTCCGGCGCGCCCTGCCAGAGGGTGGAGAGGAGATGTCCTCCCCGGAGAGGGCGCCTGGTCGGCCGGCGCAGGCAGGGTCGCGGAGGTGTGCGAAAGCGTTCCCGTGACCCCGCCATGCACGCGACGATGGAGGAACACCATGGGGTTTTAGTCGGTGCGAGTCCGACGCAACCCATCCTTGCCCCGCAAGTATGGGTATGCGTAGGCATTTCCCCATGTAAAAAAAGGTTAGGTTAGGTTAGGTTAGGTTAGGTTCCCCGATGGGTTCCCGCTTTGTCGTAGCGGGGGCTTAGTAACCGTGGTGTGGAGTTAACCACGGTGAAGCTAAGAGGAACCCAAATGGCCGGCCTAAGGCGTTTAAAGGCCGGCCCGAGGAGGCCACTCCAGACTGAAGTTAGAGTTGGAAGCTCGCCCGGATGCGTGTCGGTGGGCTGCGGGAGTGGATGGACGGGCCGAGGCCGTCCTCCGCACCATCCACAGCCAGCAGAAGTCAGGGGAATGGGGTGGCGGTGCGGGGACTGTTAGCACCGGTACCGCATCACCCACCCTCCATCCCGAGACCAGAGTCGCGGAGGAGAGTAGTGTCTCCTATCCTCCGCGACTCAAGCGGGGTCGCACCGCTGATGCGGCCGTGGTGGGGCCGCGGGTTCAGTGGAGTGTAGTTGATCCTGCCGCTCTCCTGTCCTCCGCGGCCGAACATTGGTCGGCGGAACTCAGATCCGCCACTTGAGGGGCTGGGGCTTTCCTGGCCCCATGGCCTCTGGGGGCAGGCTCGGGGAGTCCGCTTCCCACCTACAGAGAGGCCAATTTGGAGGCAGGCTGCGTGTCGGCGCGCCCTGCCTGGAGAGGTGGAGAGGATGTCCTCCCCGGAGAGGAGCCAGCACTTGCCTGGAAACGGAGTGCGGAGGCCAAGCGTTCCCGTAGGCCCCCGCACAGAAGGTGGGCACCATAGAGGGTTTAGTCGGTGCGAGTCCGACGCAACCTGCTTGCTTGCAGTATGGGTCAGGCATTCCCCATGTAAAAAAAGGTTAGGTTAGGTTAGGTTAGGTTAGGTTAGGTTCCCCCGGGGTTCTCGCTTTGTCGTAGCGGGGGCTTAGTAACCGTGGTGTGGAGTTAACCACGGTGAAGCTAAGAGGAACCCAAATGGCCGGCCTAAGGCGCTCTGAGGCCGGCCAGATAACCGCTCGGGTGGGCTCATGTGGAGCTCGCCTCGGGAAGCGTGTCAGTGGGCTGCGGGGTGCGGACGGACCCAGGTGGGGCGTCTGCACGCACCATCCGCAGCCGAGGTGGGTGCCCGGAGGGGAAGGTAGTGTATCTCCTATCCTCCGCGACTCGGGGCAGAGTCGCACCGCTGATGCGGCCGTGGTGGGCCGCGGGTTCAGTGGAGTCGTTGGACCGTTTCCACGCACTCTCCTGTCCTCCGCGGCCGAACATTGGTTGGCGGTGGGGCCTATCACCAGATCCACCGCAGGGGCTGGGGCTTTCCTGGCCCCATGGCCTCTGGGGGGCGGACTCGGGGAGTCCGCTTCCCACCTACAGAGGAGGCCGAGTTGGAAGGTGCGTCCGTGTTCCAGCGCCTTGCAGAGAGGGTGGAGAGGGAATGTCCTCCCCCGAAGGAGGGCCGGCTTGCCGGCCAGCGCAGGCGGGGTCGCGGAGGTGTGCGAAAGCGTTCCCGTGGCCCCGCCATACGCGACGAAGGTGGAACACCATGGGGTTTTAGTCGGTGCGAGTCCGACGCAACCCGCCCTTGCCCCGCAGGGCAGATTATACGTGACGTTTCCCCATGTAAAAGGTTAGGTTAGGTTAGGTTAAGGTTAGGTTAGGTTAGGTTCACTCGCCGCTTGCCCGGCGTGGGAAGCCGAGCGGCGGAGTCTTGGTCGGTCACATCGGACGGAACCTGTCCCTGCCAGCAGTCGTGTCGGCGATGCTGCGCGGGGAATCGGCGTGGAGGCCGTAGCCTCCTTCTGCAGAGACCGTAATGGTCCGAAAGGAGGCTGCCGAGCGGGACAGAGAGGACCGATCCTGCTCGGAGACAGGGCCGACGCGGCGCTCGCGCGCCTCGTCACGGCCCTCTATCCGGTGATCCCCTACCGTAAACGGGGCCCTACGGGTCGCTGACGATCGGAGTGGGGGCTCCGACCGTCCAGTAATAGCGACCCCGAGGAGGACGACGGCACGACGTGGTACCGTGTCGTCGTGATAGTTCCGTGAGGGTTCTGGGGTGCGATCTTCACGCACGCCCAGGACGAGCTATCCCAGCCCGGAAAGCGCAGGGGGTGCGGTTGCGTTCTAACGGAGATCCGCGACCCCTCGCGAGCGTTGGTGGCGACCACCGTGGGGTTTTAGTCGGTGCGAGTCCGACGCAACCGCCCTTGCCCCGCAGTGGTGTAAATGAGCATTTCCCCACGAAAAAAAAAAAAGGTTAGGTTAGGTTAGGTTAGGTTAGGTTAGGTTCCCCGAAGGGTTCCCGCTTTGTCGTAGCGGGGGAAAAGCAGCCAACCGTGGTGTGGAGTTAACCACGGTGAAGCTAAGAAGGAACCCAAATGGCCGGCCTAAGGCGCTCTGAGGCCGGCCCGAGCTTCGCTCCGGGCGGGCTGGAGCACAGGCCCACCCTGGATGCGTGTCGGTGGGCTGCGGGGTGCGGACGGACGGAGTGAGGCCGTCTTACGCACCATCCTGTAGCGAGGCAGAGAATCAGGGGAATGGGGTGGCGGTGCGAGGACTGTTAGCACCGGTACCGCGCATCGTCGCCCCCTCCCGCATCCGAGACGGAGTCGCGGAGGAAGGTAGTGTATCTCCTATCCTCCGCGACTCAAGCGGGGTCGCACCGCTGATGCGGCCGTGGTGGGGCCGCGGGTTCAGTGGAGTGTGGTTGATCCTGCCGCTCTCCTGTCCTCCGCGGCCGAACATTGGTCGGCAGCGGGGCCTAACACCAGATCCGCCGCAGGGGCTGGGGCTTTCCTGGCCCCCATGGCCTCTGGGGGCGGACTCGGGGAGTCCGCTTCCCACCTACAGGAGGAGGCCGAGTTGGAGGGCGCGTCCGTGTTCCGGCGCGCCCTGCCAGGAAGGGGTGGAGAGGGAGATGTCCTCCCGGAGAAGGGCCGCCTGGTCGGCCGGCGCAGGCGGGTCGCGGATGTGCGAAAGCGTTCCATTGACCCCGCCATACACACTGACTGATGGAGGAACACCATGGGGTTTTAGTCGGTGCAGAGTCGACATAACCCGCCCTTGCTTGCAAGTGGGTATGCGTAGGCATTCCCATGTAAAAAAGGTTAGGTTAGGTTGGGGTCCCGTGGGAGTTGCAGACCTTCTATCAGGCGCGTCCCCAGGTGGCGGATAGGGGATCGCTGCCCAGATATGGGCGGTACCGGGAAACCGGCGCGGACCAAAACTGGCTGGAGTTCGGGGCGTACCCTCGGTCACATACGGGACCGAGCAGCCAAGGGCCTGTGCCCGGCTGAGGCGGGCCTCTTGTAGGCTCGAGGTTGCTCCCAGTACCCGCTTCACTGGTGTGAGAGGAACAGGAGAGCAACGTGCGGTGCTGTGCCAGGCGCACTTCGGCGAAAGCCGACACCGGACAACCCGTAAGCCCAGTAGGGCCCGGGGGCTCTATGGACGTACGCGCCATGGAGCCAAGAGGAAGAAAGCCTCTCTAAAAAATAACCCCAATCCTAAGGTCTCCAGTGCCGATGGGATGAATGGTTGGTGGGGAGTCCAGCCGTTAGCTGAGGATAGGGACCTCACCCTTCAAAGAGAAAAGCAGCAAGGAGAGCAGTTTAAAAGAATAAAATCTACCCCAGGGTGGTACCGGCAATGCCGGAGTCCATCCCGGGCCTTCTTGAGCAGCCCGTCGTATCTGGGGGGGGCAACCCACTGCTGCGCGGTGATGCAGATGCATCTACCGCCGGTCCCTTACCATCAGGGGACCAAAACGAAGGAGGAGCCGTGTCGGGGGGACCAGAGGTCCCGGCGCGGGACAGGCGTGGGCGGTTTGTTCGCCCGAGCACGCCTGCTGGTTGTGTGCGGAAGCGATGGCGGAAGGTCCGATACGTCGCTCCAGATCCGCGACATCCGACGTGTCCGCAAGGACATCGAGGAAGAAGGAGAGCCAAGCCTGCGACAATGATAGCCGACAGGATTTCAGGCTGTCGCAGCCTGGTACGGCCTCGGAGGTCGCCCAGGACGATGACGGCATCTGGGACCCGTCGGTGGCTCAGTCAAAGACGAGGGCTAAGGCTGGCCTCCTACTCCCGAAGATCTTGAGCGGGATATGGAAGGCAAGTCAGTAAACGGACCTGGAGTGCCCCATCGGTCCTCGTTGCTAGCGGTGGACAAGGTTGCCGATAAGTCCGGCAACCTCAAAGGCACATTTGTCCATAGCCTGCGGGTGGCGACGAGGATGGTCGAGGCGGCCACCTTGGAGTTGGCGCGGAGGTCTCCCAGCCCCCAATGTCGAAGCTCGAGCGCGAGAACGCGGAGTTGCGCTCGCAGCTCGCCGAGCTCTCGACGAAGGTGGGAAGCTGTCGGAGCTCAGCGCCCTCCGTAATCGTGAGGAATCTCGGAAGCCGTACCTCCTTCCCAGACAGGGTGATTCGCACACCATTGGGGGTACGCGAAGGACAGCCTACCACGAGTGCAGTACTGCCACCAACCCGCATTTGGTGCAGCTAAGGCCCATCGCACTCGCGAAGGCCAAAAGAAGGCTAAGGGGAAGTCTGCCCATACACCGGTGGCAGATCTGCCCCCAGCACCGGCACCGGGCCTTTAATGTCGGTGGAAGTGCCCGCTAACACCTGGGCACAGGTAGCGCGGAGGCCAAACAGCCCAAATGCAAAGGCCTACAGAAAGCCGCCCCAGAGCGCCTACTACCGCAGGGCGCCGCAGAGCGGAAAAAAGGAGGCAGGCCCATACGTGCCCGTCTACAGCAGCCGTGACGGTAACCGTGCCGACTGGCTCCTCCATCACTATGCTAAGGTGATGGAGGTAGCCAAGTCTAAAATACGCCTCGCAGACCTGGGTATCCGGACGGTCCGCCAAAACGGGCAGTGACCGGAGGTCTCTTACTGGAGATCTCTGGTCTGACTGCAACTCGAGCGGACCAACTGGCAACAAACTGCGCGAGTCTCTCTCAGACCTGAACGTCCGTATTAGTCGCCCGATCAAATCGGGCGACGTTAGGCTGAAGACCTCGACGATGCCGTCACCCGAGTGGTCGCGGCAGCGTGGCTGAGCTGGGGGTGTTCGGTGGACGACATCAAGGTCGGAGAGGTCCACCGAATGCCAATGCGTATGGGCACATGTTGGGTGCAGTGCCCTAATGCGGCGGTGCGCAAACTGGTGGCCGCTGGGCGCGTTCGCGTGGGCTGGGGAGTTCTGCTCAGGTGCAGTTGGCCAAGGCCCCAAAGGCCCATGCATTGCTTCCGGTGCCTGGAGAGGGCACGTTGGCAGTAGGTGCCCCAACCAAGTGAACCGGGCACGCGCTGCTACGCGTGTGGAGACCGGGCACAGGGCCAAGGAGTGTAAAGCGCCTGCACTCCAAATGCCCGCTGTGCTCGGATCTGGGGCGTCCCTCAAACCATCGCCTGAACGGTAAGAGGTGCGCCCCAAAGTCAAAGAAGAGCGGGAGACTGATATCTTCTCCTGCCTCCACGAGCGCGGTCCCGGCGGCACCCGTCGCAGCCCGAGCACTAGCTCGGAATGGAAGGCTCTCATAGGCCTCTTCACCTCAAAGGTCCTCCAGAGCAACCTAAACCACTGCCGCAATGCTCAGCATTTATTTGTAAAGACAGTTGCGGGGAGTGAGAGGAGATTTATCTGGCAGCTGTCAGCGGAGCCCTATGCCGTGCCGAACCACCCTCGCTGGTTCGGTGATGAGCTGAGTTCCGTGGCGATCTACTGGGGGTGGTGAGGTGTCCACCTGCTCCCTATTGGGAAGGTCAGGGCTTTGTTGCAGTGCAATGGGGCACCCTGGCCATGGATGGCTGCTACGTCTCTCCCGCGAGGTCCTCGCCGACTACGGGTGTACCTGGATGAGGTGGCACTTTGCGTTCGCAGGTGCCTCCCTCGTCCGTTGATTGTCCTGGGAGACTTCAACGCCCATTCCAGGGCGTGGGGAATCCCAGAGACAGTCCGAGGGAGAGACGGTGATGGAGTAGGCAGCTGGATTGGACCTCCGATTGGCTAATCGGGGTCCGTAAAATTTGTGCGTGCGGTGGCGAAGTCGGTCGTGGACCTTACATGGGCGGCTCGCGTCACGCATGCTTCCTGTCAGCGAGCTGGCAGGTTGCAGAGGTGAAGGTCACGCTATCCGACCACCGCCATGGCCAATGTTCGATCTTGCAATCCGCCGCCCCGACGCCGAAATCAACCACCGAGAGGCAGCCACACGCGACGCTGGTGTCTCAAGCGGCTAGACCGAGACTTGCTCAGGGCCGCCGCCAACGTCGCGATATGGCCAGAAAGCGCCGAAGAGGTTCCGTCCGATCCGGATGTGGAAGCGAACTGGTTCCGGGACACGATGACGCGTATTTGTGACGCGTCGATGCTTGTCCGGTCTCGCCCCAAGCGGGGCAGTGTACTGGTGGTCGGCAGAAGTCGCGGAGCTCCGAGGCGATCTGCTTTGGAGACGCCGCCAGTACGCAGGCCAGAAGGGGAGACGAAGGCGAGCTCCAAGTGAAATAGCCAGACTCTACGAAGGCGTATCGAGCAGCCACGAAGGCGTTGCAGGTAGCCATCTGCAACGCCAGGTCTCAGTCCTGGGAACAGCTCCTGGAGGACTCAGCGAGGATCCGTGGGGGCGTCCGTATCGGATGGTGCTAGGTAAGCTCCGTCCTGGATGCCCCGGTGACGGAAACTCGATCCGGCCCTTTTGGAAGAGTGATCAGCTCGCTCTTTCCGGTGGGCCGGTCAGTCCCTCAGTACACCCCAATCTTCGTGGGAGTGGAGAGACGAGATGGGGGTGACCGAGCAGGAGCTGGACCGAGCCGTGAGCCGCTTGAAAGACGGAAACGCCAGGACCCGACGGGGCCGGTCGGGTCTGGGTGTTGAGTCTGGCTACCCTAGGGAACAGGTTGAGGCAGCTGTTCACCAGCTGCCTCCGTAACTCCTCGTTCCCCTAGGGCCTGGAAAAGGCCCGACTGGTCCTCTTGAAGAGGTGAACAAGTCGCAGATTCTCCCTCTGCGTACCGTCCCATATGCCTGTTGGACGAGGCTGGCAAGTTATTCGAGAGAATTCTTGCCACCCGTCTCAACGGGCATCTGTCGCGTGTCGGTCCCGATCTCGCCGATAACCAGTTCGGTTTCCGACGGGGAGCGTTCCACCGTCGACGCAGTTATGTGCGTCCGCTCCCTGTCGGAGCAGGCTATCCAGGGTGGAGTGGCGTTGGCGATTAGCCTGGGTATCGTCAACGCGCGCAACTCCCTGCCCTGGGAAGCGATTAGGGGGCACTCGTACACCATGGTGTTCCCCTACCTGCACGGCGTGATCGCGGACTACTTGCGCGACAGGTACATCTTGTACATGGACCGAGACGGTACGAGGATCCGGAGGGAGATCAAAGGTGTGGGGTTCCACGAGGGTCTGTGTTAGGCCCGTTGCTGTGGAATCTCGCCTACGACTCTGTTCTGCGAGTCGAGCTCCCGCTGGCGTTAATGTTGTCTGCTATGCGGACGACACGTTGAGTGGTCGCCAGCGGGGACTCCTTCGGAAGGACAAGGAGCTCGCCGAGCTTGGGGCCCGAAATCGTCGTCGCCAAAGTCCACGAGTTGGGACTGGAGGTAGCGCCTCACAAGACCGAGGCGCTATGGTTCCTAAACTGCCGCGGAGCAGGGAACCACCCGACTCGTGCGTCCGAGTAGGTGGGTCTGAAGTCAGAGTGGGGCGGTACATGAAGTACCTGGGCCTCACTCTGGACAGTCGCTGGGGCTTCGAAGAGCATTTCGAGCGCCTGGTCCCCGGATCGAGAGGGTAGCGGGTGCTATGCACAGACTGCTGCCCAATCTCGGGGACCGAGGAGGAGAGGAAGTTCGCCGCCTCTGCCGGGGTCGTACGATCCGTAGCCCTGTACGGGGCGCCCGTCTGGGCGAAGGCTGGCCATCCGACGCTGTAGGACTAAGGTCTACAGCGTCCAGCGTGAGATAGCCATACGGGTCGTACGAGGATACCGGACGGTATCGTTTGAGGCGGCGACAATCCTGGCTCGCTTTCCACCTCTGGATATACTGGCGGACATGGACGCGAGGTGTATCACCGAATTCGCGTCCTACGCCAAAGCGGTGGTGGCGAGCCAGAGAATAAGGCAGTGAAACGGCAGAACGACGTATCGCGTTCGCGACGTGGCGCGCACGGCTCGGTGAGGAGCGGTATGCGCGCAAACGCGTCGTCGAAGCATTCCTGCCGGTCTTCGAAGCCTGGATGCAGCGACGAGGAGAAGACTACCACAGACTTACGCAGGTGATCACCGGGCATGGATGCTTCGGTGATTACCTGTAAAATCGATCGCGAGCGACGGCAAGGTGCTTCCACTGTGGCGGCAACGACCGAGACTCCGCATCGCACACGCTCGCAGCTTGCCCGGCGTGGGAAGACGAGCAGCGGGTCTTGGTCGTACATCAGATGGAACCTGTCCTGCCAGCAGTCGTGTCGGCGATGCTGAGCGGGAACCGGCGTGGAGGCCGTAGCCTCGCTCTGCGAGACCGTAATGGTCGAAAGGAGGCTGCCGAGCAGGATAGAGAGGACCGATCCTGCTCGGAGACAGGGCCGACGCGGCGCTCGCGCCTCTTCACGGCCCTCTATTGGTGCTCCCCTACCATAAGCAGGGCCTTCGGGTCGCTGACGGTCAGGTAGGGGCTCCGACCGTCAGTATTAGCGACCCCGAGAGGACGACGGCACGACGTGGTACCGTGTCGTCGTGATAGTTCCGCGAGGTTCTGGGGTGCGATCTTCACGCACGCCCAGGACAGACTATCCCAGCGAAGCGCAGGGGTTGCGGTTGCGTTCCTTGCGGAGATCCCGCGACCCCTCGCGGTGGTGGTGAAATTGTTATTTCGTGGGGTTTTAGTCGGTGCGAGTCCGACATAGCCTACCTGCTTACCCCGTGAGGGCGGGTATGCGTAGGCATTTCCCCACGCTAAAAAAGGTTAGGTTGGGGTGCCACGTCAGAAAACCTCCTCGAGTGCCTGGTCGTTGAATTTCCTTTGATACTATTGTATCCGGGGAAAGGCAACGCCGGAACAGTACCCTGGGCACTGGTGATGATACGTTGTTGCCAGTGGCGAATGTTCCTGACAGGGGGATAGCTGCTCTGCGTGTCCTCTGATAAACGGAGGCACAGCGGAGTGGCAGAAATTGCATTTCCTTTTGATTTCCATATCCGGAGGAAGGCAACCGAACGATGGTGCGCATTGGGCACTGGTGACGATACATCGTTCTCAGTGCCCAATGTCACGAGGTGGAGTTGCATTTCTCCTTGATCAAAGTATCCGGGGAAAGGCAACAAATGATGGTGGAGTATTAGGAACTGGTGACGATATATCGTTCCAGTGCCCTGTGCTCATAGTGGAGGACAGGCTCGGTGTGCACTAACACTGCCTCGGGCACAACCGTCAAAACTGAGGGAGTTACGTCGGCTCCACCAGCGCGCCGTAACCCGCTGTACTCTCTTCAAAGACCCCAGCGCTGACGATCATGGGGTACGTTGAGGTGCAGTGGAGCGGAGGGCTTGCCTTAATTGGCCGGCCCGCGAGAAGGATCCTCTATAAAAACCAGACAGCGAAGTCTTAAAACCTGTGGGTACCAGGCGACCCCCACAGTATGCAGCCTTGTCTCCGGAATAGGCGTCACCCGGGATCGACCGTTTATATCGACCTTAATCGTGGGAATAAAATGGAATATACAAAACAAACAAAATGCATAACGGACATGGATAGTGATGATGACAGTGACTCTATGATAAGTGTGGAGTCACTTGAAGATGGTAGACGAAGCGGCGGGAAAACGTCCTTCTATGGACGCATTTTCTAACTCTGGTCCGATTACGGGCCATGACAGTGGTAGCTTGGGTATGGCAAGGACATCTGCCAAAAAGAGGTCGAGGCGACCCCCAACAACAGGGGAATGCGTAGGCCTTGCCCAGGCAAAAATAGCGTTGGTGTCAGCACGAGAAGCGGAACTGAGGGTGGAGGCGGAGGCGAAGATTGTTGCGGCGACTCGAAAGCTCCGCACCGGCAAATCTACCCTTTCTGAGTCGTCATCGAACGATGGCGACTTCGAGGCGGCAACAGACCTAGAGAAGATGGTCGAGGACAGCGTTGGCGTCATCAACATGGTTGCCACCAGGTCAAAAGAACCTAAGGGCAACTTTGTTCGTGCGCTTAAAGAGGCTGCGGAGACCGTGACGGAGGTAACTCAGTCTCTCGTACGACGCTGTACCTCTGACGAAACGCGGAAGTTGCAAGCTGACAACACTCGCCTCCAAGGTGAAGTCTCGCAGCTGCGGAAGGAGGTGGCCTACCTGCGGATGCAAGTGGATCAGGCCAGCAAACCCGGCCCAGTCCCGGCAGAGGGCAAAGATGAGCTCGTTCGTTCAATCATTGACCAGGTGGGGTCAATGATCAGCACTTGAATTGCGGCGTTGGAGGATCGCCTCCTTCCAGAGCGCCTCCGCCCTCCACTGGCGGCAGATACGAGGAGGTCTCGAGGTGTAACACCTCGCCAGCCCATCGCCTTCCCAGGTCCCGGCTGTCACGAGGCCGCCGGCCAAAGCGATTGCCGCAGGGGTTCTAAAACTCCGAAGCCTCTAAAGGAAGCGGAGCGAATCCACAAAGGAGACCAAAGAAGACAGCAGTGTCCCAATCACAACCACCGACACGCCAGGCCATAGATGAACCATGGAATACGGTTGTCAAAAGGGGCTGAAGAAAGGGAGGAAAAAGGCGGTTATAAGTCCCAGCAAACCTGCAAAAGGCGGTCAAAGTTGTGACTCCGCGATCGTCCGCTGTGGTGGTGACCCTGGAGCCGGAGGCCGCGGCTGCAGGAGTCACCTACATTGACGTCATAATAATAACCGGAGCAGAAGAAGATAAACCTCGCCTCCCTCAGCATAACCGAGATGGGTTTCCGCGTCTGCGCCACAGGGGCTCGCATGTTTGAGATTCCCGGCGCGGACAGCGGTGATAAAACGGACGCCCTCGCTCAAAACTGGGTGAGGTGCTCGCCGCGGCGGAAAAGGTGCGGGTGTCCAGACCGGCGAAGACTGCAGAGGTCAAGGTGTCGGTCTGGACGACTCTGCCACAGTGGAGGACGTGGTGACGGCCGTGACGAAGGCAGGTGGCTGTCCTAAGGAGGCTGTGAAATGCAGTGAGGTCGTGCGGTATCCCGCAGGCCTTGGGATAGCCTGGGTCCGGTGTCCTGTGGCAGCTGCCAGAGGTAGCCGCCAATGGGCGACTTATGGTCTCGTGGGTGGCAGCCGTGGTCAAGCTGGTGGAGCCCTCACCTCTGAGGTGTTTCCGGTGCCTCGAAACCGGCCATGTGAGGGCTCAGTGCGTCGCCACAGTCGATCGTGGGGAGCTGTGCTTCCGCTGTGGTGAATCTGGCCACAAGGCGGCACAGTGCTCCGCCAACCCGCGTTGCGCTGTGTGTGTCGCAGCCAGCAAACCGGCGGACCACAAAATGGGGGGCAAGGCCTGCAAGGCCGCGCCCAAGAGCGGGAAAAGGTCTGTCCGCCCGCTGCCACCTAGGCATCCGGCCAGCCAGCCGCAAGGGACGGTTGAAGCGATGGACGAGGAACCGTCCCGTGACCACGGGACTAGTCCGCAGCCGCCGCCGGGGGGAAAAGCGTAAGCGTAAGCATACCCTACTTCCCCCCGAATTTCGACTCGAGCTATGGGCCCGGGGAGGTCCGTAGTTCCACATGAGTCAGTGAGGTGAGAGCGCGCCCGGTGTTCCCGCGCGCTCTCATAAAAAGGTTAAAAATGGCCGGGGCCTGCGTTTTTAGCAAGCCGCCACAGCTGTGCACGCGGAGGAATGCTCACGCGCGCCCGTATGCACAGCACCAAGTGGGCAGAAGGAACACCGTGGGGTTTTAGTCGGTGCGAGTCCGACATAACCCGCTCTCGTCCCCGCGAGGCGGGTGTAAATGAGCATTTCCCCGCAAAAAAAAAAAAAAAAGGTTAGGTTAGGTTAGGTTAGGTTAGGTTAGGTTAGGTTAGGTTAGGTTCAGCCCTTTAGTCCGGGCATAAGAATAGGGGCTGGGTACCCCTGCCTGTCGTACAAGGCGACTAAAGGGGACTTCGGGTTCGCGGGTGATCGGGGTGGGGCTCTGACCACAGGAAGCGGACCCAGGAAGGACAGCAACTCGGAGTGGTCTCGAGTTGCCGTAGCACCGCGAGGTTGCTGGGGAGGTGTGTTTCCTCCCCAGGGACGTGCTCAGGCACCGTGCAGAGGGCACCGGTGCGTTCCTATGGAGATCCCGGAGCCTCTAAATGCACTGAGGATGGCCACCGGGGGTTTTAGTGGTTAGAAATACCACATAACCCTGTCTCTCCCAGGAGGCAGGGTATCTTTCGAATTTCCCCGATAACAAAAAAAAAAAAAAAGGTTAAGGTTAGGTTGGGGTGCCACGTCAGAAAACCTCCTCGAGTGCCTGGTCGTTGAATTTCCCTTTGATACTATTGTATCCGGGGGAAAGGCAACGCTGGGACGGTGCACCCTGGGCACTGGTGATGATACGTTGTTGCCAGTGGCGAATGTTCTGACAGGGGGGGATAGCTGCTCTGCGTGTCCCTCTGATAAGCGGAGGGCACTGCGGAGTGGTAGGGGAGTTGCATTTCCTCTTGATTTCCAAATCCGGAGGAAGGCAACCAATTGCACGTGGGTACTGGTGACGATACGTCGTCCTCAGTGCCATTGCATAGTGGAAAGGTTACATTTCTCCTTGATCAAAGTATCCGGGGAAGGCAACAAAATGAGGTGCGCATTGGGAACTGGTGGCGATACGTCGTTGGCGGTGACTAATGCCTCACAGTGTGAGGACAGCGGGCTCGGTGTGCGTTTTACTGCCACCGGGCACTCAACAAATCGAAGCGTTGTGGGAGGTTGCATTTCTCTTTGATTTCTGAATCCGGGGAAAGGCAACAAATGATGGTGGTATTGGGAACTGGCGACGATATATCGTTTCCAGTGCCTAATGCTCATAGTGGAGGACAGGCTCGGTGTGCGTTTTACTGCCACCGGGCACTCAACAAATCGAAGCGTTGTGGGAGGTTGCATTTCTCCTTGATCAAAGTATCCGGGGAAAGGCAACAAATGGTGCTCATTGGGAACTGGTGACGATACGTCGTCCTCAGTGCCAATGTGCGGAGTGGAAGGTGCATTTCTCCTTGATTTCTGTATCCGGGGAAGGCAACAAAATGAGGTGCGCATTGGGAACTGGTGGCGATACGTCGTTGTCAGTGCCTAATGTGCGGAGTGGAAGGTGCATTTCTCCTTGATCAAAGTATCCGGGGAAAGGCAACAAAATGAGGTGCGCATTATTGGGAACTGGTGGCGATACGTCGTTGTCAGTGCCTAATGTGCGGAGTGGAAGGTGCATTTCTCCTTGATCAAAGTATCCGGGGAAAGGCAACAAATGATGGTGGGTATTGAACTGGTGACGATATATCGTTTCCAGTGCCCAATGCTCATAGTGGAGGACAGGCTCGGTGTGCACTTACACTGCCGCCGGGCATTCAACCGTCAAAACTGGGGAGTTACGTCGGCTTTCCCAGCGCGCCGTAACCCGCTGTACTCTCTTCAAGGACCCCAGCGTTGACGATTATGGGGTACGTCGAAGTGCAGCGGAACCGGAGGGCTTGCCTTAATTAGCCGGCCGCGAAGGATCACTCTATAAAAACCAGACAGCGAAGTCTTAAAACCTGTGGGTACCAGGCGACCCCCACAGTACGTAGCCTTGTCTCTGGAATAGGCGTCACCCGGAGATCGACATTTTATTTCGTCCTAACTCATTAGAGTTTGTTATGGAATTTTCAAACAACCTAGAGGAAGGAGACTTAATAGCTGGAGTCACCAATAACCAGCAGTCGAAGGTCCCTCAACATCAGGGACCAGAGCCAGGAGGGAAGAGCAACATCTGCGGGACCAGTAGTCCCGGCACGGGACAGGCGTGGACGCTTTGCGCGCCCAAGTACGCCTGTGAGTTTGGGCGGTGAGAGTGACGGCGGAAGATCCGATGCCTCACTCAGATCCGCAACCTCGGAGGTGTCCGCAAGGACAAGTAGGAAGAGGAGAGCCAAGCCTGCGACTGTCGTGGCCGACAAATTCCAGGCAGTCGCAGTCTCAGGCACGGACACGGAGTTGGTCGCTGACGAAGAGGGAGGCATCTGGGACCCTACTGTAGCCCAGGCCAAAACCGATCCGTCCGATTCCGATCCGGAAGTGGAAGCGAACTGGTTCCGGGACACGATGACGCGTATTTGTGACGCGTCGATGCCCCGGACCGGTCGCCCCAAGCGCGGGGCGGTGTACTGGTGGTCGGCAGAGATCGCGGAGCTGCGAGCGATCTGCTTGCGGAGCCGCCGCCAGTACGCAGAAGCCAGAAGGAAGCGAAGGCGAGCTCCGAGTGAGGAGATAGCCAGACTCTACGAGGCGTATCGAGCGGCCACGAAGGCGTTGCAGGCAGCTGTCTGCAACGCCGGGTCTCGGTCCTGGAGAGGCTCCTGGAGGGACTCAACGAGGATCCGTGGGGGCGTCCGTACAGGATGGTGCTAGGAAGCTCCGTCCTTGGACGCCCCGGTGACGGAAACTCTAGATCCGGCCCTCTTGGGAAGAGTGATTAGCTCGCTCTTTCCGGAGGTCAGTCAAGTCCCTCAGTCTACCCCAATCTTCGTGTCATTGGAGTGACGAAATGGGGTGACCGCACAGAGCTGGACCGAGCCGTGGGCCGCTTGAGAGGCAGGAACACCGCGCCGGGACCCGACGGAATTCCCGGCCGGGTCTGGGTGTTGAGTCTGGCTACCCTCGGGAACAGGCTGAGGCAGCTGTTCACCAGCTGCCTCCGTAACGCCTCGTTCCCTAGGGCCTGGAAGGAAGGCGAATGGTCCTCGCAGAAGAAGGCAGACAGAGTCGCAGATTCTCCTCTGCGTACCGTCCCATATGCCTGTTGGACGAGGCTGGCAAGTTATTCGAGAGAATTCTTGCCGCCCGTCTCAACGGGCATCTGTCGCGATGTCGGTCCCGATCTCGCCGAAAACCAGTTCGGTTTCCGACGGAGCGTTCTACCATCGACGCGGTTCTGCGCACGTCAACTCCCTGTCGGAGCAGGCTGTGTCCCAGGGCGGCGTGGCGTTGGCGATAAACATTGATATCGTCAGCGCCTTTATCCCTGCCCTGGGACGCGATAGGAGACACACGCATGGGTGTTCCCCTACCTGCAAGGCGTGATCGCGGACTACTTGCGCGACAGGTACATCTTGTACATGGACCGAGACGGTACGAGGATCCGGAGGAGATCCAGTGTGGGGTTCCACAGGGGAGGTCGGTTTTGGGCCGTTACTGTGGAATCTCGCCTACGACTCTGTTCTGCGAGTCAGCGGAAATACGCTGGCGTATATGTCGTCTGTTACGCTGACGACTGCATTTAGTGGTCGCCAGCGGGACTCCTTCCGAGAGGACCAAGGAGCTCTCGCCAGGCTTTGGGGCGTCGTCGTCGCCAAAGTCCACGAGTTGGGACTGGAGGTAGCGCCTCACAAGACCGAGGCGCTATGGTTCCACAAACTGCCGCGGAGCAGGAACCACCCGACTCGTGCGTCCGAGTAGGTGAGTCTGAAGTCAGAGTGGGGCGGTACGCGTGGTACCTGGGCCTCACTCTGGACAGTCACTGGGGCTTCGAAGAGCACTTCGAGCGCCTGGTCCCCGGATCGAGAGGGTAGCGGGTGCTATGCACAGACTGCTGCCCAATCTCGGGGACCAGTGAGAAGTTCGCCGCCTCTATGCCGGGGTCGTACGATCCGTAGCCCTCTATGGGGCGCCCGTATGGGCGAAGGGCTGGCCATCCGACGCTGTAGGACTAAGATCACCACAGCGTCCAGCGTAGGATAATAGCCATACGCGGGTCGCACGAGGATACCAGACGGTATCGTTCGAGGCGGCGACAATCCTGGCTCGCTTTCCACCTCTGGATATTCTGGCGGACATGGACGCGAGGGTGTATCACCGGATTCGCGTCCTACGCCAGAGCAGTGGCGAGCCAGAAAAGAGGCACTCGGGCGGTAAAACGGCAGGAACGACGTATCGCATTCGCGACGTGGCGCGCAAGGCTCCGCGAGGAGCAGAATGCGCGCAAACGCGTCGTCGGAGCATTCCTGCCGGTCTTCGAAGCCTGGATGCAGCGACGAGGAGGAAGACTCACCTACAGACTTACGCAGGTGATCACCGGGCACGGTTGCTTCGGTGATTACCTGTGGAATCGGTCGCAGGCGACGGCAGGTGCTTCTCCACTGTGGCGGCAGCGATCAAGACTCCGCATCGCACACGCTCGCCGCTTGCCCGGCGTGGGAAGCCGAGCAGCGGGTCTTGGTCAGTCACATCGGACGGAACCTGTCCCTGCCAGCAGTCGTGTCGGCGATGCTGCGCGGGGAATCAGCGTGGAGGGCCGTAGCCTCCTTCTGCGAGACCGTAATGGTCGAAAGAGGCTGCCGAGCAAGGACAGAGAGGACCGATCCTGCTCGGAGACGGGGCCGACGCGGCGCTCGCGCGCCTCGTCACGGCCCTCCTATCGGTGATCCCCTACCGTAAACGGGGCCCTACGGGTCGCTGACGATCGGAGTGGGGGCTCCGACCGTCAGTAATAGCGACCCCGAGGAGGACGACGGCACGACGTGGTACCGTGTCGTCGTGATAGTTCCGTGAGGGTTCTGGGGTGCGATCTTCGCACGCCCCGGGACAAACTATCCCAGCGAAGCGCAGGGGTTGCGGTTGCGTTCCTAACGGAGATCCGCGACCCCTCGCGAGCGTTGGTGGCGACCACCGTGGGGTTTTAGTCGGTGCGAGTCCGACATAACCCGCCCTTGCTTGCGAATGGGTATGCGTGAGCATTTCCCCATGTAAAAGGTTAGGTTAGGTTAGGTTAGGTTAGGTTAGGTTAGGTTAGGTTAGGTTGGGGTGCCACGTCAGAAAACCTCCTCGAGTGCCTGGTCGTTGAATTTCCCTTTGATACTATTGTATCCGGGGAAAGGCAACGCCAGTTGATGCACCTAGGCGCGGTGACGCGTTGTTGCCAGTGGCGAATGTTCTGACAGGGGGATAGCTGCTCTGCGTGTCCCTCTGATAAGCGGAGGCACAGCGAATTGGCAGGGGTTGCATTTTCCTCTTGATTTCCATATCCGGAGGAAAGGCAACCGAACTATAATTGCGCATTGGGCACTGGTGACGATACGTCGTTCTCAGTGCCCAATGCGAGATTGAGTTGCATTTCTCCTTGATCAAAGTATCCGGGGAAAGGCAACAAAATGAGGAGTAATGCATTTGGAACTGGTGGCGATACGTCGTTGGCGGTGCCTAATGCTCACAGTGTAGAGGACAGGCTCGGTGTGCGCTTTTACTGCCGCCGGGCACTCAATAGAGCGTTAATGGGAGGTTGCATTTCTCCTTGATTTCTGTATCCGGGGAAAGGCAACAAATGATGGTGGTATTAGGAACTGGTGACGATATATCGTTTTCAGTGCCTGTGCTCGCGGAGTGATGGGACGGGTCGGTGTGCACTCACGCACTTGCCGGGCATTCAACCGTCAAAACTGGGGAGTTACGTCGGCTCTCCCAGCGCGCCGTAACCCGCTGTACTTTCGTCAAAGACCCCAGTGTTGACGATAATGGGGTACGTCGAAGTGCAGTGGAGCGGAGACTTGCCTTAACTAGCCGGCCGCGAGGAAGTAAATCTCTATAAAAATCAGACAGCGAAGTCTTAAAACCTGTGGGTACCAGGCGACCCCCACAGTATGTAGCCTTGTCACCGGAATAGGCGTCACCCGAGAGTTCGACCTTTACTTCGTCCTGTTATCGTGGGAACAAATATGGAATCTGAAAAACAAAACATTAGCATGTCGGAGATGAGTGATGAGGGAGAGTGACTCTATGCAGAGCGTGGAGTCTCTAAAGGAGATAAAAAATGGTGCGGGTAGAAAGCGTCCATCTATGGATGAAGATTGTGGTACTGGTCTAACCTACCGTGCATGTGAAGGTGAGGGGCATGGCAATACCAAGAACAACTGCCGGAGGCCGGGGAGGCCTCTACTACAGACAGTGCCGTTGGACTAGCTCAAGCGAAGTTAGCGCTAATTGCCGCCAATAGAGAGGGAGGAGAGGATGGAGGCAGAGAAGGAGATTACAGCCACAGCTCGGCGGCTCCGCGCCGACAGGATGTCAACCCTTTCAGAGTCGTCGTCAAATGACGGAACTTCCGGGCAGCGTCAGACTACAGAAGAAGATTGACGAGAATAATGGCGTCATCAACCGGAGTTGCCTCGATCCAGAAGAACCTGAAGGGGCACCTCGGTTCGAGCGTTGAGAGAGGCTGCCGAATCAATCAGGTCGTACACCCAGGTTCTGCAGAGTCAGTTGCCTCGGAAGAAACAGGGGGCTGCAGGCGAGCAACAACCGCCTGCTGAAGCTGAGGTGCACAATTGCGAAAGGAAGTGACGGAGATGCGGTTGCTGATGGAGCAGCCTAATAAACGCGGACCAGTCCCGGCTGAAGGCAACGAGGATCTGGTGCGTTCTATCATTGTCGAAGTGGGACAATGATGAACGCCAGATTCGCGGCTTTTGGAGGATCGCCTTCTCCCCAGCGCCTCCGTCCTCCGTTGGCGGCAGACGCGAGGAGCAGTGCGGCACTTAGCATCAGTTGACCCACCGCTTCCCCGCCTCCCGGCTGCCCCAGAAGCCGCCATCGTGTGCCTAGCCGCGAACGGGCAGTCGTCGCTGGGGTTCTGTGGCTCGAAGAGAAAGAGGGAAGGGTAAGCGCATCAGACCACTAAAGGGAGTCAGACGATTGCTGAGCCCGATCTGTGCCACCAGCACCTCAGTCCATGGAAGAACCGTGGACTACGGTGGTAAGAAAGGGGCCCACAAAGCAAAACGACAAAGTTGTAAAGAGGCCCTGGCAATCCTGCCTAGGCCGGCAAGATTGCCACCCCTCGATCGACCGCTGTCGTGGTGACACTTGCGCCAGAAGCGGTGGCGGCAGGTGTTACCTATGCGGAGGTTATCACCGAGGCGAAATCGATCTCTGCCCTCGGGATAACAGAACTGCAGTTCCGCACATGCGCCACAGGGGCTCGTATGTTCGAGATCCCCGGCGCAGACAGCGGCGACAGGGCGGACGGCCTTGCCACTTAAATTGAGGGAGGCACTCGCAGACAAGGTGTGCGGATAGCAGACCAGCAAAGACAGTGGAGGTCAGAGTTGCTGGTCTGGATGACTCCGCCACTGTGGAGGGAGGTGGTGACAGCCGTGGCGAAGGCCGGTGGCTGCCCCAAGGAGGTGGTGAAATGTAGCAAATCCTACGGGATCAGGCTGGACTTGGGGTGGCCTGGGTCCGATGTCCTGTGGCGGCAGCAGGTGCAGATGGCGGAAGGCTGATGATCTCGTGGGTCTCAGCCGTGGCGAAGCTAGTGGAGCCCACACCTCTGAGGTGCTTCCGCTGCCTGGAGTCGGGACATGTGAGGGCCCAGTGCGACGCCGCAGTCGACCGGGGGGAGCTGTGCTTCCGTTGTGGTCAGTCCGGCCACAAGGCGGCGCAGTGCTCCGCTAACCCGCGTTGCGCTGTGTGTGTCGCAGCCAAAAAACCGGCCGACCACAGGATGGGAGGAAGGGCCTGCACCGCGCCTCCCAAAGAGAAACGGCCAGCTCGCACGTTGCCACCAGAAGCGTAACCGGACAGCCAGCAACCACAGGTGGAGGCAATGGAGGAGGATCCGAAACCGGCCTCGCAATGAACTGCGGCCTCAACGTAGTTCAGGCGAACGTCAACCACTGTGCTAGAGCACAAGATCTGCTCTTTCAGAGTATGGCACAGTGGTTGACCCACGTGGCCGTCGTTTCGGAACCCTACCTGGTTCCAGATAGAGATGGCTGGGCGGGAGACGACGAGGGACTGGTCGCGGTAGTTGCTCGGACGACTGCTGGTGCCCCACCCATGGATTGGGTGGAGAAGGGTCGCGGGTTCGTTGCGGCGCTAGTGGGGGGGATAGTCATTATTGGCATTTATTGTCCCCCCAGCAGAAGCCGCTACGAGTTCGGAGACTCTTGGGGAGGTCCGGAGCTCTCCTTGGCAGGAGTCACCCTCATCCTATTTTGGTGATGGGTGATTTCAACGCCAAGAACACCGTTTGGGGCTGTTCTGCCAACGATACGCGGGGACGTTCCTGGAGGGTGGGCACTGTCCGTAGGACTGTGTCTGCTCAATAGGTTCGGAACCTACATGCGTTCGGCCCCAGAACTCCGTTGTGGACCTAACCTTCGCCAGCACATCCATGGCGCGCCGGGTTCACGGGTGGGAAGTCGTGTCCGGGGTAGAGACGCTGTCGGACCATTTGTATATCCGCTTCAGCGTCTCCGATTCCGACGCGGCTCCGGTCGAACCGGGCGAGCGGTCGTCCGTGGCGACGGCCCGCGATGGGCTCTCAAGCACCTCGACGGGGAAGTTCTCATCGAGGCTTCTCTGTGGTGGAATCGTGGGTTTCCCCGAGGTGCAGCAACCACTGCGTGGAGGACGAAGCGTTGGCGATTCGCGCGTCGATGACTCGCGTCTGCGATGCGTCGATGCCAGTTGGGGCCTCGACCGCCGAAAAGGCAGGTGTACTGGTGGTCCGCCGACATAGCTGAGCTGCGCACTGCGTGCGTAGTCGCGAGACGCCAGTACACGAGGCAACGCCGGAGGAGACGCCGTGACGATGCGGCCGAGTCATCGTTGCGCGACGCTTATGTGAGGCCAAGCTTCGTCTTCAAATCGCCATCGGCGAAGGCCAAGGCTGGGGCGAAACGAGCTGCTGGAGACTCTGGACCGTGATCCGTGGGGTCGCCCATACCGCATGGTGCGGGGGAAACTTCGCCCATGGGCACCCCCTCTGACGCGGAGTCTCCAGCCCCAGTTCGTGGACGCAGTGGTTGCAGCCCTGTTCCCCGAGAGGAGGAACACACGCCGCCGACCATGGCTCCGACTGCGCAAGATGCGGTTGCTGGCGGGGACGAGGTGGTACCGCCAGTAACCCGGGAGAGTTCGGGGCCGCGATTCTTCGACTCCGTTCGAGGAATACGGCCCCAGGACCGAACGGTGTACCTGGCCGTGCGTGGGTCCTAGCATCCGGCGCACTCGAGGGCAAACTCAGAGGACTATTCGATGCCTGCTAACGCAGGGCCGTTTTCCGCGGGTGTGGAAGGCGGGCACGATGGTCCTCTTGAGGGAAGGAGGAGCGCCCGGGGACTCGCCCTCTGCGTACCGGCCCATAGTGCTGTTGGACGAGGTGGCAAAGCTCTTTAGGCGATGTCATTGCAGTCGCACCAGTCAGCATCTGTGGGGAGTCGGTCCGGATTTGGATGATAGCCAATTCGGTTTCGCGAGGGCAGGTCCACGATACATGCGATCATGCGAGTGAAGAGGACGGCGGAGGAAGCGGTCGCCCGGGGCGAGTCGTCTTGGCGGTGTCTCTTGACATCGCCAACGCCTTCAACACCTTGCAGCAGGTTGCATCAGGGAGGCACTCCGGTATCACCGGGTGCCGAACTACCTCCAGCGCATGATCGCATCGTATCTCTCGGGCAGGTCGGTGACGTATAGGTGTCGAAACGCGTGGCATAGTCGCGTAGTCTCGTGCGGTGTCCCACAGGGTTCGGTTCTCGGACCGCTCCTGTGGAACATTGGTTACGACTGGGTCCTCCGCGGGTCACTACTGCGTAGCCTCTGCGTGACCTGCTACGCCGACGACACCTTGGTGACGGCAAGGGGCGGCACCTACGGGGAGTGCACCTTACGTGCTACAGCGGGAGTGGCCCACGTAGTGGAGTCGTATCGAAGGCTGGGTCTCGAGGTGGCTAACAAGTCCTGAGGCCTTGTGTTTCCACGGGCCTCGGAACGCTACACCCTCGGGACTGCACATATTAGTGGGAGGAGTTCGCATCGGCATCAAGTCCCAGATGAAATATCTGGGACTCACTGAACAGCCGATGGAACTTCGAGGTGCACTTCCTGGGCTTATTGCCCAGGCTGTTGCGTGCGGCGGCCGCAGTCGGCAACTGCTGCCGAATATCGGAAGGTCGAATGCGGCTTGTCGGCGCCTGTACCTGGGCATGGTGCGCTCCATGGCGTTGTACAGGGCACCCGTGTGGAGTGACGCTCTGAATAGCCGGACAATCGCTCTTCTGCAAAGGCCCCAGAGGGCGATGGCGATCAGAGCGATCGAAGGTACCACACGGTGTCCCACGAGGCGGCGTGTGTGCTGGCGGCGTCCCCTCCTGGGAACTGGAGGCGAAAGTTCTCGCGTCCGTTTTTCTTTGGCGTGAGCTTGATCGCGGTGCGCCGGTTTCCCTTACGAGGGAGGAGGTTGATGCGGCGAGGGCGGAGCGTCGAAGGGTCATGGTGCGGAGGTGGCGGCATACTTCGGCAACCCAGGCAGAACCAGGACCGTAGAGGCAATTACGTCCAGTTCTCGTGCAGTGGCTGGACAGACGTCACGGAGTGCTCACCTTCCGGTTGTCGCAGGTGCTTTCCGGGGCATGGATGCTTCGGGAAGTACCTGCACTTGATCGGAAGGAGCCAAACTGAATATCACCACTGTGACGGCTGCCTCAGGACACGGCCCAGCACACGCTGGAGTGTGTCCTCGGTGGAGCAGAACAGCGCCGAGCACTGAGTGCCGTAGTGGGCAACGATTTGTCGCTGGCGGCCGTAGTTCGCGCCATGGTCGACAGTCGGGAAGAGGTGGGCAGCAGTGCAGGTGTACTGTGAGGCGGTGATGTCCACGAAGGAGGAGGCGGAGCGAGTTCGGGGAGTCAGCCGCCTCCGGATCCCAGTCCGCAGACGCCGCATCGGGCGAAGACGCAGAGCGTATGCGCTCGCCATTCCGCCCTGATACGACTCGAGCTATAGACCAGGGAGGTCCGTAGCTCAAAATGAGTCAGCGAGGTGAGAGCGCGCCTCGTGTTCCGCGCGCTCTCCATAAAGGTTACCAACGGCCGGGGCCCGCAAGAGCGAGCCGCCACTGCTGTGCACGCGGACGAATGCATAAGCGTACCCGTATGCACAGCACTCGGTGGGCAGAACACCGTGGGGTTTTAGTCGGTGCGAGTCCGACATAACCCGCTCTCGTCCCCGCGAGGGTGGGTATGCGTAAAACATTTCCCCACGAAAAAGGTTAGGTTAGGTTGGGGTGCCGTAATCGAAAACCTCCTCGAGTGCCTGGTCGTTGAATTTCCCTTTGATACTATTGTATCCGGGGAAAGGCAACGCCGGGACAGTGCACCCTGGGCACTGGTGATGACACGTTGTTGCCAGTGGCGAATGTTCTGACAGGGGATAGCTGCTCTGCGTGTCCCTCTGATAAGCGGAGGGCACAGCAGGTGGCGAGAGGTTACATTTCTCTTGATTTCCGTATCCGGAGGAAGGCAACCGACCGATGGTGCGCATTGGGAACTGGTGACGATACGTCGTTCTCAGTGTCAATGCGCGGGTGAAATTGCATTTCTCCTTGATCAAAGTATCGGGGAAAGGCAACAAATGATGGTGGGTATTGGGAACTGGTGACGATATATCGTTTCCAGTGCCTAATGCTCATAGTGGAGGACAGGCTCGGTGTGCACTCACACTGCCGCCGGGCATTCAACCGTCAAAACTGGGGAGTTACGTCGGCTCCACCAGCGCGCCGTAACCCGCTGTACTTTCTTCAAAGACCCCAGCGCTGACGATTATGGGGGTACGTCGAAGTGCAGCGGAGCGGAGACTTAATGGCCCGCGAGGTAAATCTCTATAAAAATCAGACAGCGAAGTCTTAAAACCTGTGGGTACCGGACGCCCCCACAGTATGTGAAGTCTTGCCCCGGAAAGGCCCCGTAGCTTGAAGTCGACCGTTTTCGTCCACACTCGTGAAGTTCACAATGAGCACATACAAAACAAAAACTTGAGGGTGAACGGTGACGATGACACAAGCGACTCTATGCTTAGCGTGGAGTCACTCGATGAAGAAGAAGCATAGCGGGAAGGAAACGTCCTTCAAAGGACGCAGATATCGGAGTTGGTGCGGCGATAGGCCAAGATGTGGGAAGTGGTCGGGGAAAGGCAACAACATCTGCCAAACGAGGTCGTGGACGACCCCCAACGACTGGGAGTACGTCGGCCTTGCCCAGGCCAAAATGGCGTTGGTGGAAGCTAGGAGAGGAGGAGAGGTTGGAAGCGGAGGCGAGATCGCCTCATCGTCTCGTCAGCTCCGCGCCGGCAATCAACCCTGTCGGAGTCGTCGTCGAATGATGGCGACTTCGAGCCAACATCGGAGCTGCAAAGAGGATCGAGACAGCGTCGGCGTCATCTCCATGGTGGCCCAAAGGTCGAAGAATCTGAAGGGCATCTGGGTGAAGAGCGCTGAAGGAGGCTGCAGAAGAACCGTAAAGCGGACCGCCAAGACTCTGCAGCAACGCTGTACCTCGGAAGAGACGAGAAAGCTGCAGGCGGACAACGCTCGCCTCAGGGCGAAATATCACAACTGAGGAAAGAGGTGGCCAACTTACGGATGCAGATTGACCGACCCACCCAACAAGCCGAGGGAGCAGGAAGAGGAGTTAGCGTTCGATCATTGACCAGGTGGGGTCAATGATCAACGCCAGGATTCGCCGCACTGGAGGACCGTCTCCTTCCGGAGAAGAGTCTTCGCCCATCATTGGCGGCTGATAAAGAGATCGGAAGCGTTGCCCAGTCAGCCGCGGCATCGACTTCTCAGGCACCGGTTACCGCAGGGCTGCCTGTCAAGGCGCCCAGCGCTAAACCGGCTGTCGCAGGGTCTTCTGGGGCCACGAAGATCACCAAGGGAGGACCGAAGCCCGCTGAGGGCCTAAAGAAAACTGTTGAGTCCCGACCTCTGCCACCGTTGCCGCAGTCCGTAGAGCAACCATGGACGACGGTGGTGAAGAAGACCAAGAAGGTGGGGAAACCGGCGAAGGGTCGGCAAACCCGCACCGAGACCAGTCAGAATCGCGACTCCACGATCGTCCGCTGTGGTGGTGACACTGGAGCCGGAGGCTGTGGCAGCAGGCGTCACCTACATTGAGGTGATCACCGAGGCGAAGGCGAAAATAAACCTCGCCGCCCTCAGGATAACCGAGATGCGTTTCCACATCTGCGCCACAGGGGGCTCAGATGTTAGTCCGGCGCGACAGCGGGGACAAGGCAGACGCCCTCGCTCAGAAGTTGAGGAGGTTCTCACCGCAGCGGGTAAAGCGGTCGGGTCTCAAGACCGGCAAAGACCGCCGAGATAAAGTGTCGGTCTTGATGGCTCGGTCTCGGTGGAGGAAGTGGTGGCGGCTGTTTCGTTGGCTGGCGACTGTCCCAGGGACACTATTAAGTGTAGCGAGGTCCTGCGGTATCCGCAGGCCTCAGGAATGTAGATTTCGGTGTCCGCAGCTTATACCAAAAGGTGGCCGCCGGGGGACGTCTGATGGTCTCGTGGGTGGTGGCCGAGGTGAAGCTCGTAGAGCCCTCACCTCTTAGGTGTTTCCGCTGTTTTGAGGCGGGACACGTGAGGGCTCAGTGTGACGCACCGATCGACCGGGGGGAGTTGTGCTGCCGCTGTGGTCAACCTGGCCACAAGGCGGCACAGTGCTCCGATACCCGCGTTGTGCCGTGTGCGTCGCCGCTAAGAAACCGGCGGACCATAGGATGGGGGGGAAGGCCTGCAAAGCGCCTTCCAAAGCCGGAAAAAGGCCGGTCCGCCCGTTGCCACCTCGGCAACCGACCAGCCAGCCGATGGAGGAGGAAGCGTCCCACGCCCCTGGGCCCCCTCCACAGCCGCCGCAGGAAAGGTGAGAGCGTAGGCGTACTCATTTCCCCCTTACGTCGAGCGATGGACACGGGAGGTCTGTCGCTCAATACCAATCGGCAGTGAGAGCGCGCCCGGTGTTCCCGCGCTCTGGGCGCAGGGCAAATATGCCGAGGCCACACAACTGGCCGCCACCAGCTGTGCACGCGGAAGAATGCTCATAGCGTACCCGTATGCACAGCACTGGAATGAGCGGTGGAACACCGTGGGGTTTTAGTCGGTGCGAGTCGACGCAACCTGCCCTCGTCCCCGCGGGGGTATGCGTAGAGCATTTCCCCACGAAAAAAGGTTAGGTTAGGTTAGGTTAGGTTTTTTTTCTCTCAATGACCCCATTTCTGGGGCCTCGCATGTATATTCCTGACATGTATCGTCAGGGACTTTTTATTAACATCATTTTATATATGTCAAACTTAATATTTACATATCAACTTTTAAAATAAACATTTCTTCTTTATGGCCTTTATAATTACAATTTCTATCTTTCCTCGTCGCTATATCTATCGCTATAGTTAAAATATAAACTTATATTTTCTATTCTTCTATTTATTTATTATTATTTTTTTTTTTTTTTTTTTTTTTCTTTTTTATTTTTTTTTTTTCTTATTATTATTATTATATATAAGTGTTTATGTATGTATAACTTAACTATTTTATTTATTTATTGCATTACTTTGCTGGCTATATATTTACAAAACTAATAAACTTATCCTAGATTCATATTTCTAATAATTTCGTGTATATTATCTTTGCTTATTTTTATTTCTAATTCTATCTCCATATCCATTCTCTCTCTGCTGTACATGGGACATTCTGTGATAAGGTGGATCACACTTTCCACCTTATCGTCGCCACAGGCACGCAGGGCTCTCTTACATTTGAATTTATGCAAATACTCGGAAAACCCGCCGTGCCCTGTCATCACCTGTCAATTTTTACCGGTGGGTTCAATCTCTCACAATCCTATATGCGTTTGTTGCCTGCGGAAGGAAGATCTTTGTTGTTGAGGCTGTTTGACTTGTCTCGTATCTTCGGTTCCATTCCTCAAGCGACTTCTCACGGATTTGTTGTGACAGATGAAACCGGGAAGAGGTCATAGTTGGGCTTTGTTTTGGTCTTTAGTGCTGCCCTTTAGCCAGATTGTCAGCTCTTTCGTGCCTTCAATTCCACAGTGTGCTTTGATCCAGAACAAGGATATATGTTTGTTCTGGAGTTGTAACTTTGATATTTGCAGATTGGACGGCAAGTTGGTGTGTTGAGGCGTTGTTGATGACAGTCTCAAGGCTGATCTCGAGTCGCTGTATATGCCAAAACTCATTTCTTTACGTTCTAATATTGTCCGTGTGGCTGTGCATATGGCTAGAAGTTCCGCTTGATATACCGTGCAGTACGGTGACAATTTCAATTTGACGGCTTTATCTCTCCTTCGCTATTCCATAAGGATAGCGCTGCTCGACCTTTCCATCAATTTTACTGCCATCCGTATATACTCGAATCGTTTGAGTATTTTGGCAATCGACTTAGTCTTGGTTTATCAAGCTCATGAACCTCAAACTCATATGCTCAGCCGGATGGGGAGTTTTGTCATATGCAACCACTCGTTCTACTTCTCTATCCCCAGTTCTGCCCAGTGTACACCCTTCTTGACGTCATAGAGGTGCCACTTTCCCTAATTCGGATGTCGAGTGGAAGCTGTGAACCGTACGGGGCTGCATTTAAAGAGAGAACAGTTTTATATGCCCTTATTAATTTTTGTGCAGAAACCCCTCTGGACATTGTTCAGCTGCTTTTGCACCCTATTTTCTCGTAGCCGATGCCCATACACTGGGAGGCATACAAAATACCGGCTCCACGGTCGCGGTGTATATAAGTCGGATGACTTCCGGGTGGAGGCCCCAGCTAATTCTAGCTGCTCGAGAAAGCTGCTTATATATATTGATAGCTTTCTTACTCACCTCCACTACGTGTTTATTGAAGGTGAGTTTGCTATCGATAATGGAGGCCAAGGATTTTGATGTCATCAGACATGCCAATGTCAATCCACCCATCCTCAGTCTTGGAACATCATATTTCAGCTTTCGGGTGACTACCATGGCTTTGGTCTTTGACGGACCAAAGTTCAGCTTATTCTTGATGCCCCAATCCCGAACATAAGCGAGGGCAGCGTGGCCTGTCGTTCTATTTCCTGCGCCGAGTTCCATCGAATACCAGGACAACGTCATCCGCAAACGCTTGGCAATAGTCGCCACGACGTTCAAGTCCCTGTATTAGAGGGTCAGGAGCAGGTTCCATAAAATGGGGCCGCCGATAGATCCCTGCACACAACCTTTCGTGGCATTTTTCGTATACTCCAGCTCCTCCATATCTGACAGTGACTTTTCTGTTGTGTAAGTAACTGTCAGAATCCTGATGTTAATTGGGCACTTTACCTGTGCCAATCGGACTCTGATCATGAAGGCCACCATGCGTTGTCAAAGGCTCCCTCTATGTCCAGGGATACCATTGTGACAATCTTTTTCGCTTCGATCTTTTGGCGTATATGGTTCACTAGAGCATAGAGGAGTCCTCGGCTCTTTGGGGCATGAATCCGTATTGGCGGGAACTGATCGCTGGTAGAATGTGCCACTTCAGCCTACTCACAATCAGCTTCTCCAGTATCTTTCCCATCACTGGCAACAATCCTATTGGCCTGTATGCTTTAGGGTTAGTGTAGTTCTCCTTCCCAGGCTTACGCAATGCCACTACCGTCGCCTCTTTCCAAAGGGTCGGAAGTGCTCCATCTCTAGGCATTTGTTGACCAGTGATAGGAAAAACTCCGGATCACAGGATATGGCATGACTGCAGATGTCGGCGGTAAAGCCATCAGCACCAGGGCCTTCTTGGGGTTAAAGGATTCGGTCGCAATTCGGAGCTCCTCCATAGTGAACGGTGGGTCCCTCTGCTCGTCGTGAGCCCAACCGTTGACAAGCTCAGCCTGTTCTCTTGTCAGTCGATGGTCGAGTGTATCCTCTTCCGCTAAATCGTCCGGGTGGCTTCTGTCGGTACTCTTGCTGATTCCCGTAGGTCAAATTACTCCATCTGCTTCCGGGGCAAATCCTCATGTCGTTTTGGCGGTCCTACTCATCACTCTATATATATACCTTCCCATACTCCTCCTTATCCTGTTTGCCACAGAACCCTTTCCAGCTTTCGATTTGCGCGTTTTAACCTCCTTCTCATATTTTTCTTTAATTTGCAGGTACTCATCGACGACTTTCGCTCCGGACCGGTGCTGCACAGCGGATTCGACGCTTCTTGGTGAGGACCTATAACAATACATCAAGTAGAGCTCCCTGGACATCCACGGCAAGGTAAGTTTTGATTTGGATTTCTTTTTCGGTAGGGTATCCTCACATACCTTTTGATAATACGGTATACCCCTCCGTCAAAGAATCAAATCCTTTATTCTAACTTTTTCCAGATTTTCCTTATTTATGGCACTTTCCTCTTTCAGTTGGTCTAGCTTCTCATGAAATTGAATCAATTAGCCCTTTTGGTGCCATAAATTCGTGTCGTTCTTTGTGTGCTCATACCTTTTGCTTTAATAAGCCTGATGTTAAAGGTCAGTGTGTTGTAGTCGGAACTTGTGATAGTTTCGTCCGCACAATCTGATCCTCTACCAAGTTGGAGCATCTCATGAGAACAGGCTGTGACATCAATAAAGCTGGAGAAACGTTTGTTGCCTCTGATGGTATCGAATGTGGGGATATCTCCCTCATTGAGCACATGCAACCCCATTTCGTCTATGATTTTGTATTTCTTCACCTCTCTGATCTAAAACATTGCCGCCCCACCATGTATTCTTGGCATTTGCGTCGCCTCCTAATAAAACAATTTTGGCTGTAACTCCTTTTGTATATTCTTCAACTGCTCAGGTATGGCTCTATGGGTTGTTCACGGCCAAAGAGTAGTATGGGAAACCACAGCAGCGATTCCCAGGCACGAGTTCGGATCCCCACCACCACGATGTTATTTGTGGTGAGTTTGAAATTGTCTTATTCCAAGTTATCGTCATAGACAGCAATAGCCGCCTTGACCCTTCTCCTGGCTCATTACTCTGGAAGATCCTCACCCCTTTGTAGCTTTTCATACACTTTGGAGTTGCATAAGGCTCCTGGAGCAGTGCAAAACCACTTCCTGTTATCAGCTTCTATCATTAGTTCTGTGGCTAATTCCTTTCGTTGGAGGTTGGCCTGGAATACTTAATTGCAGGGCCTCTGACCGTGTGTGATGGTTACGTTGGATGCGCTTTGGTCCCTAGAGACGCCCTTAGCAATAAGCTGTGGTGGCGCGGGCCATTGCGTCCTTACGCCTGATAGGACACTCTGATTAAATGCGTTGTGGTTCGCCACAGTTATTTTTGCCGGGTGCAGTTGCAACATGTTGGTGCTTTACCAGCAAGTCGCTCCTCGCATTCTGCCCACTTGTGAGCTCCTCCGCAGTAACGTTTTCAACAGTATCATACAGGAGGCTTCGGCTGTGTCCGTATCCAGGCACAGTGAGCACTGTATCAACGGCGACTGGTCTTCCACCCGCACGTTGCGAATCTATGTGTGCTCGACCCGCCGTGGTAAGGCGCTGCCATACTGCTGGGGAGACTTGCAACACGATGTGTGTAGTATGCGGATTCCTCGTTTTTCCGTCTGTACCTCGCTGCAATTCTCACGTCCTGTTCTTTGATGTCTGCCAGCAAGTGACCGTTTTGTTTTTAAGTGCTTTCACTACCTCTTCATTCGTGTGAACGGCTAGCACATCTCGCACTATAATCAGAGGATCCACTGTTCTGAGGCACTAAACCCAGATTGCTGATGTGACTGCATCACTAATTTTTGTTAGCTCCTCTTTGCTATGGCACCCTATAATGATCTTTTGATCCTCTTGCTTTGCGCAGCCTATCCACGCGCATACCGCTATTCTTAGCATCCACAGCGTCCTTACTTTCTGCGAAGTTCTGCGCTAGTGTCTTCTTTGACATCCGATGTTATGATGATCGTGTGCATGGGCGCTCTTGTGTCTTGTTTCGGCCGTTGTTCTGCCTCAACATGAATAGGCTGTGGTATTGCACGGACGCTGAGATCATTTTGAAGTCAGCAATAGCCTTTGTCAGTTTGGTGACTTCTGCGTATGAAAGTCCCTGTTCGCCTTCGAGGGGCCGAGGTATCCGCTTGATATCGTCAGATAGAGTTAGGGTATGCTTTTGCATTCAATAACATGTCACTATGCTCTTTCATGTTTTTCGCGGGGTTCTTCATTAACTCTACCTGCGACGTCGCTTCCGTAGAAGCAGCCGATGTGACCTGCTTCTCCTTCCCTTCGGTTCTTGTCCATCATAGCGCCTCCCACTTCTTTTGCCAGTTGGTAGAGCCTCTCGATTGGCAGGTAACCCCAGATTTTATGTCTGCCTTCAGATTGCGGGACTCTCCTAGTAAGGTCTTTGCTCTTACTAAGCGGGCCTTTGCCTCTGCTAATCTGCTGGCGTGCCAGGCTTTGATGGTGGTGATGCAGTTTTGCGATCTCCGCCGATGTCCTGCGGCTTACGGCCGTACTATCTTGGCCCGAGGGGCCAGCCTCTTCAGTCTGTTCAGGGTTATCTCTGTGTTCGACTTCATTTTGTCGTTCGCCTTTTTACAGGTGTGCGATTGCCTGAGCATGTTTGTTTGTTGTAAGAGATGTGTATAATTAAATTAAAAATAAAGATCTATCTCTATGGTAAATAAAATAATTTTTCTGTTGCGACGTGTAGAATCCACGTCGTGGCCGGGCTGGGAGGGTGGGCGAACCGTTTTTTCCACAGTTCTCTCTGTTTTGTTTACAGGTTTCACCTGATTCAACGGTTGTGGACCGGACTGACCGATCAGAGGAAAACCAGCACGAAAAGCGATGAAGCCAGAATTTTACAAATGCAATGAAATTACGTAATTATAAAACTAAAAATAACAGATTAGAACTAGAAATGGCCGAAATGGGGCGCAGATGAGTGTCTAACGATAAGGTTAAACGAATGCTACAATAAAAACAAATTTGGAATGCGTGAGACTCTAGTACTCGAAGATATCGGTGGTTAGGTTAGGTTAGAGTTAAGGTTAGGTTAGGTTAGGTTAGGTTGGAGTTTAGAGTTAGGTTAGAGTTAGAGTTAGAGTTAGGATTAGAGTTAGAGTTAGGTTAGGTTAGGTTAGGTTAGGTTGGAGTTAGGTTGGATTAGGTTAGGTTAGGTTAGGTTAGGTTAGGTTAGGTTAGGTTAGGTTAGGTTGGGTTAGGTTAAGGTTAGGTTAGGTTAGGTTAGAGTTGAGTTAGGTTAGGTTAGGATTGGGTTGGGTTGGGTTAGGTTAGGTTGGATTAGGTTAAGGTTAGAGTTAGGTTAGGTTAGGTTAGGTTAAGGTTAGGTTAGGTTGAGTTAGGTTAGGTTAGGTTGGATTAGGTTAGGTTAGGTTAGGTTAGGTTAGGTTGGGATTGGAGTTAGGTTAGGTTAGGTTAGGTTAGGTTAGGTTAGGTTAGGTTAGGATTTAGGTTAGGTTAGGTTGGGTTAGGTTAGGTTAGGTTAGGTTAGGTTAGGTTAGGTTGGGTTGTGAGTCTGAAGTCAGAGTGGGGCGGTACATGAAGTACCTGGGCCTCCTCTGGACGATCTTTGGGGCTTCGAAGAGCACTTCGAGCGCCTGGTCCCCGGATCGAGAGGGTAGCGGGTTGCTATGCAGACGCTGCCAATCTCGGGGACCGGTGAGAATCCGCCGCCTCTACGCTGGGGTCGTACGATCCGTAGCCTTGTACAGGGCGCCCATCTGGGCGAAGAGGCCCAGCCATCCGACGCTGTAGGACGAAAATCTACAGCGTCAGAGGAGGATGGCCATACGGGTCGTACGAGGATACCGCACGGTATCGTTTGAGGCGGCGACAATCCTGGCTCGCACCACCTCTGGATATACTGGCGGACATGGACGCGAGGGTGTATCACCGGATTCGCGTCCTACGCCAGAAACGGTGGTGGCGAGCCAGAGGAAACGCTTCGAGGCGAGTAAACAGCAGGAACGACGTATCGCATTCGCGACGTGGCGCGCAAGGCTCCGCGAGGAGCACTATGCCTGAAACGCGTCGTCGGAACATTCCTGCCGGTCTTCGAAGCCTGGATGCAGCGACGAGGAGGAAGACTCACCTACAGACTTACGCGGAGTGATCACCGGGCACGGTTGCTGGTGATTACCTGGCGTAGATCGATCGCAGGCGACGGCGGGTACTTCACTGGCGGCAACGACCAAGACTCCGCATCGCACGCTCGCCGCTTGCCCGGCGTGGGAAGCCGAGCGGCGGGTCTTGGTCGGTCACATCCGGACGGAACCTGTCCCTGCCAGCAGTCGTGTCGGCGATGCTGCGCGGGGAATCGTGGAGGGCCGTAGCCTCCTTCTGCGAGACCGTAATGGTCGAAAGGAGGCTGCGGAGACAGAGGACCGATCCTGCTCGGAGACAGGGCCGACGCGGCGCTCGCGCGCCTCGTCACGGCCCTCCACATCGGTGATCCCTACCGTAAACGGGGCCACGGGTCGCTGACGATCAGGTGGGGCTCCGACCGTCCAGTATGAACGACCCCGAGGAGGGACGACGGCACGACGTGGTACCGTGTCGTCGTGATAGTTCCGTGAGGGTTCTGGGGTGCGATCTTCACGCACGCCCGGGACAGGCTATCCAGCAATGCGGTTGCGTTCTAACGGAATCCCGCGACCCCTCGCGAGCGTTGGTGGCGACCACCGTGGGGTTTAAGTCGGTGCGAGTCCGACATAACCCGCCCTTGCCCCGCGAGGTATTCGGGTATGCGTAGGCATTTCCCACGCTAAAAAAAAGGTTAGGTTAGGTTGAGTTAGGTTAGGTTAGGTTAGGTTAGGTTGAGTTGGGATTAGGTTAGGTTAGGTTAGGTTGGGATTAGGTTAGGTTAAGGTTGGGTTAGGTTAGGTTGAGTTAGGTTAGGTTAGGTTAGGTTAAGGTTAGGTTGGGTTAGGTTAGGTTGAGTTAGGTTAGGTTCCCCGAAGGGTTCCGCTTTGTCGTGGCGGGGCAATAACCGTGGTGTGGAGTTAACCACGGTGAAGCCTGGAAAGGAACCCAAATGGCCGGCCTAAGGCGCTCTAGGCCGGCCCGGGGAGAGCCGCTCGGGCGGGCTGGAGCTGGGCCACCCTGGATGCGTGTCCGGTGGGCTGCGGGGTCGCGGATGGACGGAGTGAGGCCGTCTTACGCACCATCCGCAGCCAGGCGGAGGAATCGGGGGAATGGGGTGGCAGTGCGAGGACTGTGCGTGGTACCGCGCATCGTCGCCCCACCCTCCCGCATCCGGACAGATCGCGGAGGGAGGTAGTGTATCTCCCTATCCTCCGCGACTCAAGCGGGGTCGCACCGCTGATGCGGCCGTGGTGGGGCCGCGGGTTCCAGTGGAGTGCTGGTTGATCCTGCCGCTCTCCCTGTCCTCCGCGGCCGAACATTGGTCCGCAGCGGAGCCCTGACACCAGATCCGCCGCAGGGGCTGGGGCTTTCCTGGCCCCATGGCCTCTGGGGGCGGACTCGGGGAGTCCGCTTCCCACCTACAGAGGAGGAGCCGAGTTGGAGGGCGCGTCCGTGTTCCGGCGCGCCCTGCCTGGAAGGTGGAGAGGAGATGTCGCCGGAGAAGGGCCGCCTGGTCGGCCCGGCGCAGGCAGGGTCGCGGATGTGTGCGAAAGCGTTCCCGTGACCCCGCCGCCTGGCTGATGGAGGAACACCATGGGGTTTTAGTCGGTGCGAGTCCGACATAACCCACCCTGCCCCGCAAGTGATGGGTATACGTAGGCATTTCCCATGTAAAAAAAAAAAAAGGTTAGGTTAGGTTAGAGTTAGGTTAGGTTAGGTTAGGTTAGAGTTAGGTTAGGTTGGGTTAGGTTGGAGTTAGGTTGGTTAGGTTAGGTTAGGTTAGGTTAGGTTGAGTTGGGTTAGGTTGGGATTGCAGGTTAGGTTAGGTTAGGTTAGGTTAGGTTAGGTTAGGTTAGGTTAGGTTAGGTTAGGTTAGGTTGGGTTAGGTTAGGTTAGGTTAGGTTAGGTTAGGTTAGGTTAGGTTAGGTTAAGGTTGGGATTGGGTTAGGTTAGGTTAGGTTGGGTTAGGTTAGGTTAGGTTAGGTTAGGTTAGGTTGGAGTTAGGTTAGGTTAGGTTAGGTTAAGGTTAGGTTAGGTTAGGTTAGGTTAGGTTAGGTTAGGTTAGGTTAGGTTAGGTTAGGTTAGGTTAGGTTAGGTTGGAGTTAGGTTAGGTTAGGTTAGGTTAGGTTAAGGTTAGGTTAAGGTTAGGTTAGGTTAGGTTAGGTTAGGTTAGGTTAGGTTAGGTTAGGTTAGGTTAGGTTAGGTTAAGGTTAGGTTAGGTTAGGTTAGGTTAGAGTTGGGATTAGGTTAGGTTAGGTTAGGTTAGGTTAGGTTAGGTTAGGTTAGGTTAGGTTAGGTTAGGTTGGGTTAGGTTGGGTTAGGTTAGGTTAGGTTAGGTTAGGTTAAGGTTAGGTTAGGTTAGGTTAGGTTAGGTTAGGTTAGGTTAGGTTAAGGTTAGGTTAGGTTAGGTTAGGTGAGGTTAAGGTTAGGTTAGGTTAGGTTAGGTTAGGTTAGGTTAGGTTAGGTTAGGTTAGGTTAAGGTTAGGTTGGAGTTGGGTTAGGTTAAGTTGGGATTAGGTTAGGTTAGAGTTAGGTTAAGGTTAGGTTAAGGTTAGGTTAGAGTTGGGTTAGGTTAGGATTGGGATTAGGTTGGGTTAGGTTAAGGTTAGGTTAGAGTTAGGTTAGGTTAGGTTAGGTTAGGTTAGGTTAGGTTAGGTTAGGTTAGGTTAGGTTGGGTTAGGTTAGGTTAGGTTAGGTTAGGTTAGGTTAGGTTGGAGTTTTTTTTTTTTTTTTTTTTTTTTTTTAGACCCTCATTTCTGGGGCCCTTGCATGTATTACCCTGACTTGATAACTCAGGGACTTTTTGTTCTTTTCTAACATTATCCACTTACACTATTTTTTAGTCGAGTCTTATCTCTGTATACATCGTATTCTATTCTTATATATATTTCTTCTTAGTCAAACTTAATATATATATAGTTCTAAATTTAGTTACTATGTAGTATATATAACTAAATATTCACACATACCATCCTCATACATTCATTTTGTTTTGTTATTTTGTCATGGCTTTCATCGCCACGCGCTTGCAGAAATGCAGGAATTTCTGGCTAAAATCTGCTACTGATAATGGGACTGGCAAGTTATTTATTGTTACTTTTAAACCTGTGTAGCTCTCAACATTGACCTCTCCCCTGCGTTGACAGGACACTCCGTTATAAGGGTGCAAGATATCCTCCTTGATGGTGTCGTCACAGACACGACGAATCTCTTTACACTGAAGCGGTTCAAGTATTCGGAGAAACCGCCGTGGCCCGTGAACACCTGCACAGACAAGAGCGTCATCTCAGGTTTTTAATTACGCTGAAGGCTTCTGACGCGTCCGGGAAGAAAACTTTGGTGACAAACCGTGTCACCCTCTCGATACCTCCTGTTCCATTCATCAACCGACTCCAAACGGATTTGTCGCTTGACGAACGAGACAGGGCATCGATCGTAGTCGGGGTCTCTTAGTGCTTAATTGCAGCCTCCTTTGCAAGTTCGTCCATATCTCGTTCCTCAAACCTGCGTGGGCTTTCACCCATGTTAGGGAGATGTTCTTCCCACGTCCCCGCAATGTACGAAGATGTTTTGTCGTTTCACCGCGAGGGATGCAGGAATCCGGAGTTAATAACCGTTTGGAGGGCGGACCTGGAGTCATAATGGTACAATTTCCGTGCAGAGTGCCGTAGTGCCCACTCGGTGGCTTCACTGATTGCCAGCAATTCCGCCTGGTAGACAGTGCAGTAATCACCCGAAAGTTTTCGAATTACTCTTCTCGGCCGCGCCTATCCAAATGGATAGTGCCGCTCCGACTTCCCCTCGATTTTACTACCGTCGGTGTAAATTCGGACGATGATCTCGTCTTGCGTAGGCGTCACACCGTCCCCATGCAGGTGGTCAGCTCCAGCCTTTTCGGCAGGATGTGGCATCTCGGCGTAGGGAGTCCTGAATCTCCATATCCTGTCCCCTACCACTCGCCGCGATATGCTTACTCTCTTTACTTGGTAAAGGAGGCTGCTGATCCTTATATCCAGGGGAAGCAATCCGGCTAGCAGCAGGGCTGAATGCAGGAGACGGTCTATACGATTTCCTGATCTTCTGGACAAACCCTCTCTGCACGGAGTCAGCTGCTTTCTGTGAACCTTTTTAGTGTCGCCGACGCCCATGCGCCCACAGCGTACATGATCGTCGGCTCCACCCTCACCGTATAAATGGTTCTAACCACCTCGGGGTTCAATCCCCATTGGACCTTAGCGGCCCGACAGTTGGACGTACAGACTCTGCGCCTTCCGACACACATTTGCAATGTGCGCGTTGAACGTGAGTCCGTCGTCCACTGTGAGGCCGAGTATCTTGATGTTCTTAGAGCTCGATCCTCCCCACACCGCCCATGGTCAGGGAGTGGTGAGTCAAACCAGCTTCCTCGTCACTACCACCGCCAGCCTTAGTTTTGTTATTGCTGCAGCAAGTTTGGCTTGTGCGACCCCCACCCCCAGACATAATCGAGTACCGGTTCGGCTCTCCGTTGCACTTCTCTGTTATTGTCCCCAAGATAATCAAAATCACGTCATCAGCAAAGGCCTGACAGTATACCCCCTCTTTGAATTCTTCCAGAAGAGGATTAAGCAGCAGGTTCCGCAGCGTAGAGACCCCAATGGATCCTTGCACGCCTTGTCGTACCTTGACCCATTCCGCACCGGCAGGCCGACGCGCGATCGATCGCTAAGATAGCATGGTAGGCGCCTCCGGTTACCGGGCATCCGGTCTCCGCCAGTCTGAGTCTGATCGCGGAGCCACCGTATCGAATGCTCCTCATGTCCAGCGACTTACCAAAACAATGAGCTTTTTCTCACGAAGCCGATCATTTAGGTGTCCCATCATGGCACAGGGGAGTCTTCGATACGTTGCGGCATGAAGCCGTACTGGCTGTCGCGATCTGGGGCACTAGCCTTACCTGATTCTCTGGACAACCATCTTTTCGCAGATCTTACCCAGTACCGGCAAGAGACCTATGGGTCTGTAGGACTTAGGGTCCGCGTATGTCCTTTCCCGGCTTCCGTATGACTACCACAGCTTCTTCCACCTTGCGGGGAAGTAAGAAGACTTAGGCACTTGTTCATAGAAGTGCGAGGTGGAGTCAGGGGTCCAGTGTGATTGCCGTACAGCAGATGTCGGAGGTAAAGCCGTCCATTCCAGGCGCCTTTTGGATTGAACGACGACGCGGCCCAGCAGTTCGCTCTTGGTGAATAGTGGGTTGCATGAGTCATCACGCAACCCCTCATTTATTGTATCTGCAATTTCTCTTACTTGCCTTGTGTTCCACGTCGTCGTTGGCGGGATTATCCTCTGGATAGAACGTATCCGCCGCAGCAATTTGGCCAAACTCCTGCCCTCCCGAGTACTACCCATTTCGTACCAGGAACGTCCTCTTGTCTCACCGCTGTACGTCCTAATCACCCGGTATACCGTCATCGACTCCCTATCTTGCTGGCCGCCAGAAGGCCTTCCAGCCTGGCGGTTTGCGCTCTTTGAAATGGACACCGTGGCCTCAAAGAGTACTGCTCGACAACCCACTCTCGGCGGATCGGTGCAGCGCAGAGATTCTGCGCTTTTCCGCGAGGACCTCTTTTTGAGGGTTAGTGGTTCCACCGTCCGCAGGGCAATCCTATAAATTTCTTACTGCTGACTTTTTAAGTGTTTTTCACACGTTTCCTGTATGTATGGTTAGGTTAGGTTAGGTTAGGTTAGAGTTGGGATTGGAGTTAGGTTAAGGTTGGGATTGGGATTAGGTTAGGTTAGGTTAGGTTAGGTTAAGGTTAGGTTAGGTGGGATTGGGTGGGTTAGGTTAGGTTGGGATTGGGTTAGGTTAGGTTAGGTTGGGTTAAGGTTGGGTTAGGTTAGGTTAGGTTAGGTTGGGATTAGGTTAAGGTTAGGTTAGGTTAGGTTAGGTTAGGTTAAGGTTAGGTTAGGTTAGGTTAGGTTGGGATTGGGTTAGGTTGGGTTAGGTTAGGTTAGGTTGGGTTAGGTTAGGTTAGGTTGGGATTGGGTTAGGTTGAGTTGGGTTAGGTTAGGTTAGGTTAGGTTAGGTTAGGTTAGGTTAGGTTAGGTTAGGTTAGGTTAGGTTAGGTTAGGTTAAGTTAGGTTAGGTTAGGTTAGGTTAGGTTAGGTTAGGTTAGGTTAGGTTAGGTTAGGTTAGGTTAGGTTAGGTTAGGTTAGGTTAGGTTGGGTTAAGGTTGAGTTAGGTTAGGTTAAGGTTGAGTTAGGTTAAGGTTAAGGTTAGGTTAGGTTAGGTTAGGTTAGGTTAGGTTAGGTTAGGTTGGGTTAGGTTAAGGTTAGGTTAGGTGGGTTAGGTTAGGTTAGGTTAGGTTAGGTTAGGTTGGGTTAGGTTAAGGTTAGGTTAGGTTAGGTTAGGTTGGTTAAGGTTAGGTTAGGTTAAGGTTAGGTTAAGGTTAGGTTAGGTTAGGTTAGGTTAGGTTAAGGTTAGGTTAGGTTGAGTTAGGTTAAGGTTAGGATTAGGTTAAGGTTAGGTTAGGTTAGGTTAGGTTAGGTTAAGGTTAGGTTAGGTTAGGAGTTAGGTTAGGTTAGGTTAGGTTAGGTTAGGTTAGGTTAGGTTAGGTTGGGTTAGGTTAGGTTAGGGATTGGAGTTAGGTTAGGTTAGGTTAAGGTTGGGTTGTGAGTCTGAAGTCAGAGTGGGGCGGTACATGAAGTACCTGGAGCCTCACTCTGGACAGTCGCTATGGGGAGCTTCGAAAGAGCACTTCCCGAGCGCCTGGTCCTGGATCGAGAGGTAGCGGGTGTATGCACAGACTGCTACCAATCTCGAAGGACCAGTGAAGAGATCCGCCGCCTCTACGCTGAGGTCGTACGATCCGTAGCCTTGTACGGGGCGCCCATCTGGGCAGAAGAGGCTGGCCATCCGACTGTGGGGCGAAAATCCTACAGCATCCCAGAGGAAAAATGGCCATGCGGGTCGTACGAGGATACCGCACAGTATCGTTTGAGGCGGCGACAATCCTGGCTCGCTTTCCACCTCTGGATATACTGGCGGACATGGACGCGAGGGTGTATCACCGGATTCGCGTCCTACGCCAGGCAGTGAGTGGCAGGCAGGAGGCGCTCGGGCGGTAAAGAGCAGCAGGAACGACGTATCGCATTCGCGACGTGGCGCGCAAGGCTCCGCGAGGAGCACTATGCGCACAAACGCGTCGTCGACATTCCTGCCGGTCTTCGAAGCCTGGATGCAGCGACGAGGAGGCTACAGACTGCAGGTGATCACCGGGCACGGTTGCTGGTGATTACCTGTGTGGAAATCGGTCGCAGGCGACGGCAATTGCTTCACTGTGGCGGCAACGACCAAGACTCCGCATCGCACACGCTCGCCGCTTGCCCGGCGTGGGAAGCCGAGCGGCGGGTCTTGGTCAGTCACATCAGACGGAACCTGTCCTGCCAGCAGTCGTGTCGGCGATGCTGCGCAGGGGAATCGGCGTGGAGGGCCGTAGCCTCCTTCTGCGAGACCGTAATGGTCGAAAGGAGGCTGCCGAGCAGAGGACAGAGAGGACCGATCCTGCTCGGAGACAGGGCCGACGCGGCGCTCGCTGCCTCGTAAAGCCCTCCCTATCAGTGATCCCCTACCGTAAGCAGGGCCCTACAGGTCATGACGATCAGGTGGGGGCTCCGACCGTCAGTATGAGCGACCCGAGGAGGACGACGGCACGACGTGGTACCGTGTCGTCGTGATAGTTCCGTGAGGGTTCTGGGGGTGCGATCTTCACGCACGCCCCGGGACAGCTATCCCAGCGAAGCGCAGGGGGTTGCGGTTGCGTTCTAACGGAGATCCCGCGACCCCTCGCGAGCGTTGGTGGCGACCACCGTGGGGTTTAGTCGGTGCGGAGTCCGGCCTGCCCGCCCTTGCCCCGCGAGGTGGTATGCAATGAGCATTTCCCACACTAAAAAAAAAAAAAGGTTAGGTTAGGTTAGGTTGGGTTAGGTTGAGTTGGGTTAGGTTAGGTTAGGTTAGGTTAGGTTAGGTTGGGTTAGGTTGGGTTAGGTTGGGTTGGGTTGGGTTAGGTTGGGTTGGGTTGAGTTGGGTTAGGTTAGGTTAGGTTAGGTTAGGTTGGGTTGGGTTAGGTTAGGTTAGGTTGGGTTAGGTTGGGTTAGGTTGGGTTGGGTTGGGTTAGGTTGGGATTAGGTTAGGTTGGGTTAGGTTAGGTTAAGGTTAGGTTAGGTTAGGTTAGGTTAGGTTAGGTTAGGTTAGGTTAGGTTAGGTTAGGTTGGGTTAGGTTAGGTTAGGTTAAGGTTAGGTTAAGGTTGGGTTAGGTTGGGTTAGGTTGGGTTAGGTTAGGTTAGGTTAGGTTGGGATTAGGTTAGGTTAGGTTGGGTTAGGTTGGGTTAGGTTAGGTTGAGTTGGGTTAGGTTAGGTTAAGGTTAGGTTAGGTTAGGTTAGGTTAGGTTAGGTTGGGTTAAGGTTAGGTTAGGTTGGGTTAGGTTAGGTTAAGGTTAGGTTAGGTTAGGTTGGGATTGGGATTAGGTTAGGTTAGGTTAGGTTAGGTTAGGTTAGGTTGGGATTGGGTTAGGTTAGGTTAGGTTAGAGTTAGGTTAAGGTTAGGTTAGGTTGGGTTAGGTTGGGATTGGGTTAGGTTAGAGTTAGGTTAAGGTTAGGTTAGGATTAGGTTAGGTTAGGTTAGGTTAGGTTAGGTTAGAGTTAGAGTTAGGATTAGAGTTAGAGTTAGGTTAGGTTGGGTTGGGTTGGGTTGGGTTGGGTTAGGTTGGGTTGGGTTAGGTTGGGTTAGGTTAGGTTGGGTTGAGTTGGGTTAGGTTGGGATTGGGTTAGGTTAGGTTAGGTTGGGTTGGGTTGAGTTAGGTTAGGTTGGGTTAGGTTAGGTTAGGTTAGGTTGGGTTAGGTTAGGTTAAGGTTAGGTTAGGTTGGGTTAGGTTAGGTTAGGTTAGGATTGGAGTTAGGTTAAGGTTAGGTTAGGTTGAGTTGGGTTAGGTTAGGTTAGGTTAGGTTGGGATTAGGTTAGGTTAGGTTAGGTTGAGTTAGGTTAGGTTAGGTTAGGTTAGGTTAGGTTAGGTTAGGTTAGGTTAGGTTAGGTTAGGTTAGGTTAGGTTAGGTTAGGTTAGGTTAGGTTAGGTTAGGTTAGGTTAGGTTAGGTTAGGTTAGGTTAGGTTAGGTTAGGTTAGGTTAGGTTAGGTTAGGTTGTGAGTCTGAAGTCAGAGTGGGGCGGTACATGAAGTACCTGGGCCTCACTCTGGACAGTGCAGGGCTTCGAGCACTTCGAGCGCCTGGTCTGGATCGAGGTAGGTGCTATGCAGTGCTACCCAATCTCGAGGGACCAGTGAGGAAGTCCGCCGCCTCTACGCTGGGGTCATTTTGATCCATGTACAGGGCACCCATCTGGGCAGAAGAGCTGGCCATCCGGCAGCATAGGACGAAAATCTACAGCGTCAGAGGAGGATAGCCCAGGTCGTGCGAGGATACCACACGGTATCGTTTGAGGCAACGACAATCACCGAAACCGCTTTCCACCTCTGGATATACTGGCGGACATGGACGCGAGGGTGTATCACCGGATTCGCGTCCTACATGAAGCAGTGGTAACTTGAGCCAGAGGAGGCGCTCAGGCGGTAAAACGGCAGGAACGACGTATCGCATTCGCGACGTGGCGCACAAGGCTCCGCAGGCACTATGCGCCTGCTTGCGATCGTCGAACATTCCTGCCGGTCTTCGAAGCCTGGATGCAGCGACGAGGAAGACTCACCTGAATACGCAGGTGATCACCGGGCACGGTTGCTGGTGATTACCTGTGCGGAATCGATCGCAGGCGACGGCGAATTACTTCCACTGTGGCGGCAACGACCAAGACTCCCGCATCGCACACGCTCGCCGCTTGCCCGGCGTGGGAAGCCAGGCGGCGAGGTCTTGGTCCCATTTTATCAGACGGAACCTGTCCCTGCCAGCAGTCGTGTCGGCGATGCTGCGCGGGGAATCGGCGTGGAGGGCCGTAGCCTCCTTCTGCGAGACCGTAATGGTCCGAAAGGAGGCTGCCGAGCAGGACAGAGGACCGATCCTGCTCGGAGACAGGGCCGACGCGGCGCTCGCGCCGCCTCGTCACAGCCCTCAGTGATCCCCACCGTAAGCAGGGGCCCTACGGGTCGCTGACGATCGGAGTGGGGGGCTCCGACCGTCCCGGTATGAACGACAGCGGGACGACGGCACGACGTGAGTACCGTGTCGTCGTGATAGTTCAATGAGGGTTCTGGGGTGCGATCTTCACGCACGCCCCAGGACCAGCTATCCAGCGAAGCGCAGGGGGTGCGGTTGCGTTCTAACGGAGATCCCGCGGCCCTCACTTGAGCGTTGGTGGCGACCACCGTGGGGTTTTAGTCAGTGCGAGTCCGGAATAACCATGCCTTGCCGAGGGGCTGGTATGCGTGAACATTTCCCACGCTAAAAAAGGTTAGGTTAGGTTAGGTTGGGATTAGGTTAGGTTAAGTTAGGTTAGGTTGGGATTAGGTTAAGGTTAGGTTAGGTTAGAGTTGGGTTAGGTTGGGATTAGGTTAGGTTAGGTTAGAGTTAGGTTAGGTTAGGTTAGGTTAGGTTAGGTTGGGTTAGGTTAGGTTAGGTTAGGTTAGAGTTAGGTTAGGTTAGGTTGGGTTAGGTTAGGTTAGGTTAGGTTAGGTTAGGTTAGGTTAAGGTTAGGTTAGGTTAGGTTGGGTTAGGTTAGGTTGGGATTGGGATTAGGTTAGGTTAGGTTAGGTTAGGTTGGGTTAGGTTGGAGTTAGGTTGGGTTGGGATTGGGTTAGGTTAGGTTAGGTTAGGTTAGGTTAGGTTGAGTTAGGTTAGGTTAGGTTAGGTTAGGTTAGGTTAGGTTAAGGTTGGGTTAGGTTAGGTTAGGTTAGGTTAAGGTTAGGTTAGAGTTAGGTTAGGTTAGGTTGGGATTGGGTTAGGTTAGGTTAGGTTAAGGTTAGGTTAGGTTAGGTTAGGTTAGGTTAGGTTAGGTTAGGTTAGGTTAGGTTGGGTTAGGTTAGGTTAGGTTAGGTTAAGGTTAGGTTAGGTTAGGTTAGGTTGGGATTGGGACAGGTTAGGTTAGGTTAGGTTAGGTTAGGTTAGGTTAGGTTAGGTTAGGTTAGGTTAAGGATTGGGTTAGGTTAGGTTAGGTTAAGGTTAGGTTGAGTTAGGTTAGGTTAGGTTGAGTTGGGATTGGGATTAGGTTAGGTTAAGGTTAAGGACAGGTTAGGTTAGGTTAGGTTAGGTTAAGGTTAGGTTAAGGTTAGGTTAGGTTAGGTTAGGTTAGGTTGGAGTTAGGATTAGGTTAGGTTAGGTTAGGTTAGGTTAGGTTAGGTTAGGTTAGGTTAGGTTAGAGTTAGGTTAGGTTAGGTTAGGTTAGGTTAGGTTAGGTTAGGTTAGGTTGGAAAAGGTTGGGTTAGGTTAGGTTAGGTTAGAGTTGAGTTAGGTTAGGTTAGGTTGGGTTAGGTTAGGTTAGGTTGAGTTGGGTTAGGTTAGGTTAGGTGGGTTGGAGTTAGGTTAGGTTAGGTTAGGTTAGGTTAGAGTTAGGTTAGAGTTAGAGTTGGAGGTTAGGTTAGGTTGGGGTTGGGTTAGGTTAGAGTTGGGTTAGGTTAGGTTAGGTTAGGTTAGGTTAGGTTAGGTTAGGTTAGGTTAGGTTAGGTTGAGTTGGGTTAGGTTAGGTTAGGTTTTTTAGACCCTCATTTCTGGGGCCTTGCATGTATTACCCTGACATGATAACTCAGGGACTTTTGTTCTTTTCTAACATTATCCACTTACACTATTTTTTAGTCAGGAGTCTTATCTCTGTATACATCGTATTCTATTCTTATATATATTTCTTCTTAGTCAAACTTAATATATATAGTTCGTTAGTTACTATGTAGTATATATAACTAAATATTCACACCTATACTACCATCCTCATACATTCATTTTGTTTATTTTTTGTCATTATGGCTTTCATCGCCACACGCTTGCAGAAATGCAGGAATTTCTGGCTAAAATCTCTACTACTGATAAGGACTGGCAAGTTATTTATTGTTACTTTTAAACCTGTGTAGCTCTCAACATTAGGCCTCTCCCTGCGTTGACAGGACCTCGTTATGAGAGTGCAAGATATCCTCCTTGATGGTGTCGTCACAGACACACGACAGGCTCTCTTTACACCTGAAGCGGTTCAAGTATTCGGAGAAACCGCCGTGGCCCGTGAACACCTGCACAGACAGAGCGTCCATCCAGGTTTTAATTACGCTGAAGGCTTCCTGACGCGTCGGGAAGAAGGCTTTGGTGACGGAAGCCGTGTCACCCTCTCGATACCTCCTGTTCCATTCATCAACCGACTCCAAACGGATTTGTCGCTTGACGAACGAGACAGGGCATCGATCGTAGTCGGGGTCCTCTTGGTCTTATTGCAGCCTCCTTTGCAAGTTCGTCCACGCCCTCTCGTTCCCTCAAACCTGCGTGAGCTTTCACCCATGTTAGGGAGATGTTCTTCCCACGTCCCCGCAATGTACGGATGTTTGTCGTGCTTTCACCGCGAGATGCAGGAATCAGGTTAATAACCGTTTGGAGGGCGGACCTGGAGTCGCAATAGACCCTGAAGTTCCGTGCAGAGTGCCGTAGTGCCCACTCCGGTGGCTTCACTGATTACCAACAAATTCCGCCTGGTAGACGGATGCAATCACCCAGCAGGTTTTCGGGTGCTCTTCTCGGCCGCGCCTATCCAAATGGATAGTGCCGCTCCGACTTTCCCCTCGATTTTACTACCGTCGGTGTAAATTCGGACGGTAGTCTCGTCTTGCGTAGGCAAATCCACCGTCCCCATGCAGGTGAAGTCCAGCAGCCTTTCGGCAGGATGGTGGCATCTCGGCGTAAGGAGTCCTAGTCGCTCCATATCCCTGTCTACCGCTCGCCGCGGTAATGCTCTTTGCTTGGTAAGGGCTGCTTCGATCATATATCCAGGGGAAGCAATCCACGGCTAGCAGCAGGGCTGAATGGGGAGACGGTCTATACATTTCACAATCTTCTGGACAAACCTCTCTGCACGGAGTCCAGCTGCTTTCTGGCGAACCTTTTTAGTGTCGCCGACGCCCATGCGCCCGCGGCGTACATGATCGTCGGCTCCACCACCGCCATATAAATGGTTCTAACCACCTCGGGGTTCAATCCCCATTGGACCTTAGCGGCCCTCGACAGTTGGACGTACAGACTCTGCGCCTTCCGTACACATTTGCAATGTGCGCGTTGAACATGAGTCCGTCGTCACTGTGAACCGAAGTATCTTGATGTTCTTGGAGAGCTCGATCCTCACACCGCCCATGGTCAGGAGTGGTGAGTCAAACTTCAGCTTCCTCGTCACTACCATAGCCTTAGTTTTGTGTGTGCTGAAGTTTAGCTTATTTTTGACCCCCACCCCGAACATAATCGAGTACCAGTTCGGCTCTCCGTTGCACTTCCTAGTGCATTGTCCCCGGATAATCAAAATCACGTCATCAGCAGGCCTGACGGTATACCCCTCTGCCCCAATTCTTCCAGAGAGGATTAAGCAGCAGGTTCCTGGCGTAGGACCCCAATGGATCCTTGCACGCCTTTGTCATTACCTTGACCCATTTCCGCGCCAGCGGGAACCCGACGCACTGATGATCGCTAAGATTAGCTGTCAATTAAGGCGCCTCAGGTCCTGGGCATCCGGTCATCCGCCAGTCTGGAGTCGATCGCGAGGAACACCACGCATTATCAGATACTCCCTCTATGTCCAGCGTGCAAAACAATGAGCTTTTCTCACGAAGCCGATCGGTAGGTGTCCCATCATGGCACAGAGAGGAGTCTTCGTACTACGTGCGGCATGAAGCCGTACTGGCTGTCACTGATCTGGGGCACTATGTGTGCCACCTGATTCTCTGGTTAACCATCTTTTCTGAATCTTGCAGTACCGGCAAAGGGGCCACAGATTATAACAGGACTTAGAGATCGCGTATGTCCTTTCGGCTTCCGTAGCGGCCTACTACCACAGCTTCCTTCCACCTTGCAGAGTAAGAAGACTTAGGCACTTGTTCGCCAGTGCGAGGAACAGATCAGGGTCAGTGTGATTGCCGTACAGCAGATGTCGGAGTAAGACCGTCCATTCCAGGCGCCTTTTGGATTGAACGACGACGCGGCCCCAGTTCGCTCTTGGTGAATAGTGGTTACATGAGTCATCCGCAACCCTCATTTATTGTATCTGCAATTTCTCTTACTTGCTTGTGTTCCACGTCGTCGTTGGCGGGATTATCCTCTGGATAGAACGTATCCGCCAACAATTTGGCCGACTCCTGCTTACACTCAATTACTTCTCCATTTCGTACCAGAGGAACGTCCTCTTGTCTCACCGCTGTACGTCTAATCACCCGGTATATACCGTCCCACATCGACTCCTATCTTGCTGGCCGCAGAAGGCCTTCCAGCTGGCAGTTTGCGCTTTCTTTGCTTCAAATAGTTTTCCTTGGCCTCAAGGTACTGCTCGACAACCCTCTCGGCGGATCCGGTGCAGCGCAAGAGATTCTGCGCTTTTTCCGCAGGACCTCTTTTGAGGTTAGTGAGTTCCACCGATCCACCAGGGCAATCCTATAAATTTCTTACTGCTGACTTTTTAAGTGTTTTTCACACGTTTCGCAATGTATGGTTAGGTTAGGTTAGGTTAGGTTAGGTTAGGTTAGGTTAGGTTAGCTAAAAATAACTGATTATAACTGGACTAGAAATGGCCTAAATGCAGCACTTAGGATGACTCTAACGATTACACTGAACAAATGCTGCAACAAAACCAATTTGGAATGCTTAAGACTCTTATACACAAGATATAGGTGGTTAGGGTTAGGATAGGTTAGGTTAGGTTAGGTTAGGTTACAAAATCAGCACGAAAAACGAAGACATGAAAATTTTTACAAATGGAATAAAATTACGTAATTATGAAACTAAAATAACTGATTACAACTAGACTAGAAATGGCCTAAATGCGGCGCAGGATGACTGTCCTAACGATTACACTGAACAGATTATAACTGG